>JAATLQ010001509.1:2440-40845 GCA_013421005.1 Heliconius erato x Heliconius himera
CCATATTTTTTTAATTAATAAAAAACATACGCAATAATTGTCGCCCTTCATTATCTCAAGGAAACATGATGTAATTAATACCTTATAATAGATTGATATTTGTAAGCATTTATTTAATTAGATAATTTAGTCGTTTTAAAATGATAATTTAAATTAGTATTAGTATTTAGAAAACAGATTTAGCAAAGACTTAATATCATGGGTTCATTATTTCACTTGGAAAATAAGGATGATTTCATGTTTAAATAGTTTTTTGTCTGTACTTAATATAATTAAAATCATCATTTAACCGGTGAACAGCTAGAATAAATATTAATTTTAAGATTGACCTTCTATTTTATAATATTTTACTTCAAAACATAAGGCAAACCGCGTATTTCATCGTCTATTCTAAGTCAAACGGAATCGGAATAGAATATTTTAAATGATGGCAACCTTTGCTTGCGGCAGTTGTTTTGCAGGCAACCATGTGTTTTAGTGATAAGAAAAAAATAAGCTTTAATTTGATATATAATTAATTAAAAAAACAAGTGCAAATATTAACATTAACTGACCTCTTTAAACCAGGCAACCCTGGGCTTGCGGCAGACTGAGAGCTGGCAACCATTGTTTTTCCAATTCCTTATGCGATTTTCTTTCAAATGATGTGCGATTCACATAAAAAACATATGAGTGCAATTTTCTCCAAAAACGAGTTACGAAATACATTAATTAAAGGTGATTGCGGCAGGGTTTTTTTGGGCAACCCTAGTGTAATCTATTCTACTATCATGTATCATTCTTAAATATAAGTTTCATTAGAAAATCTAATCCCTACAGTTTTTAACGATGGGATCTCCACTTATAAGTAGGTAACAAATTATAGAAACTAGATTAACAATAACCTGAGAAATTTAATTTAAACATATCAAAATGGTTACTATGGCTTAACCTACAGAGATAAACATATACCATCGCGGATTTTTTAATATTTTTTTTAACAATATTTTTGTAGAACATAATTTTAATCTATACTTCTATACTAATACTAGAGGGCGCGCGCGGCTTCGCCCGCTTATTAGGAGTGAATTCTAAAAAAACCACGAAACACGTGTTCAATAAAATATTTTTAACAATCTGAATTAATTTTTTTATAAAAATCGGTGGCAAATTAAAGATTTTTCCATATAAACTTTCAAGCCCTTATTTGAATCCTTAGGGGGTGAATTCTTAAAAACCATGAAACACGTGTTCAATGTGTGCAGTGAGTGAGTATAAAATTTTACCACAATCGAATCAACGGTTTTGCCGTGGTTGTGTTACAGACAGACAGACACAGTTACTTTCGAGTTTATAATATAAATGTAGATAATTTTAAAATGTTATTCCACACTTATTTGTAATAAGATTTCTTAATAAGTATAAGTATATATATCTTAATATACTTGAAATTTGGCACATGAGTGCGACTGTAACATCTGTAGTTTCGATCCCCACTTGAGATAATAAATTATTATTAAAAAATATTTTCTTTTCTTCGCTCTGGCACCAAGGCTGAGTTCTGGCACTCAACACACAATGCTTCGAAAAATTCAATGGAAAGTGGGAGATTTAAACTAGTTTACCTCTGCCTACCCTGCTATTAGCAGAATACAGTGTAAAGCTGATTTATTTTCTTTTTAAAAACTTTAACAGTATAAATATTGCTCTACAAAATACAAATAAATCTTTGATAAACTAAATCAACTACCTACTAATTATTTAAATATCTACGTTAACATCTCGTCTCGCCAGATCTTGTCTCGGATCTCATTGAATTATATTGTTCGTTGCTACAAGGGTGTAGCGATATTAGATACAATTAATATAAATTCTTAAATGTTAATAATTTATAGATCTAATTTCGTATTCTATTTGAAGTATTAATATTACACTTTTAAATTGAACTAGAATAAGTAAAATAATATTAAATAATATATATTACTAGAGGGGGCGCGCGGCTTCGTCCGCTTATTAGGAGTGAATTCTAAAAAAAACACGAAACACGTGTTCAATAAAATATTTTGTAACAGTCTGAATTTAAATTTTTATAAAAATCGGTGGCAATTTAAAGATTTTTCCGTATAAACTTTCAACCCCTTATTTGAACCCTTAGGAGGTGAATTCTTAAAAACCATGAAACACATATTCAATGAAATATTTTTAAGAGTCTAAATTTCAAATTTTATAAAAATCGATACTGATTAAAATTTTCTTCCATACAAACTTTCAACCCCTATTTCATCCCTTTAGGGTTAAAATTTTTCAAATTCCCCTCTTAGTGGATGTCCAGAATATGAAAATAAACATCTGCCCAAATTTCACGTTTCTACCATCAGCGGTTACGGCTCTGCGTGCGTCTTACCTCAGTCAGTAAGCACAAGTCCTTTTATATATATAGACTAGAGGGCGCGCGCGGCTCCGCCCGCTTATTAGGAGTGAATTCTAAAAAAACCACGAAACACGTGTTCAATAAAATATTTTAAACAGTCTGAATTTAAATTTTTATAAAAATCGGTGGCAATTTAAAGATTTTTCCATACAAATTTTCAACCCCTTATTTGAACCCTTAGGGGGTGAATTCTTAAAAACCATGAAACACGTGTTCAATTAAATATTTTTAAGAGTCTGAATTTCAAATTTTATAAAAATCGGTACAGATTAAATTTTTTTTCCATACAAACTTTCAACCCCTATTTCATCCCTTTAGGGTTAAAATTTTTCGAATTCCCTTCTTAGTTGATGTCCAGAATATGAAAATAAACATCTGCCCAAATTTCACGTTTCTACCATCAGCGATTACGGCTCTGCGTGCGTCTTACCTCAGTCAGTCAGCACAAGTCCTTTTATATATATAGATAGATTACCATACCACCATGGTTGTGGACTTGATTCCCACTCAGGGGAATCAATTATTATTTATTAATATATTCACATTTTCGCTCTGGTACCAAGGCAAAAGCCCGGCGTTTAGCTCCGCCACTTAACATGCAATGCTTCGAAAAATTTAGCGGAAAGTGGATACCTAAATGGAACGAAATGTCTTTAAACTAGATTCCCTCTGCCTACCTCCTTGTGAGTGGGAGACAACGTGAAGCTGAGTTTTTTTTTAGGAGAATTCAACCTTATTTATAACGTTACAGTAATTTGCACTATTAATGTTTAAAAGTTAGTACACAAAGGAAAAAACAATAGAAAAGAAAACATAAGGAACGGAACATCGTTTAAGCCATTAGCCTTTAAGTATTTCTGTTTATTGGCTTAGAACAACTGAAGTACTAAAAAACTGTTGTTTAAAAGATTTTTATGAATTTCTTTTGATATTGCTTAATTAACATATTAATAGGTAGACTCGGTGTGTACTTATGATTTTGCATGGGTAAACTTAAGTTCAAGAATGTAAATATATAATATATTGTAAGTAAATAGAACGTTGTGGTACAAGGGCGCAGCAGGAGTGCAACTGTAAACACGACGGTTGCCTGTTCGATTCCCGAAAAAAAAAATAGGTTGTCATTGCGCAGGGACACATAGCAATGACTGGTTGTGGGTTCCATCTCAACTCAAGGGAATGGATTATTATTTATAAATATTTAATTTTTTCGCAAATACCGGTGCTGAATTCCGCTACTCAATACGCAATGCCTCGAATAAATCTGCATAAAGAGGAGAACAGTGTGTGTTAACACTAACCGAAATAGGCCTTAGTCATCGGGGTGTCACTAAAGCGTGATATAAAAATATGTTTGTTAGTTGCAATGGCCTGATGAGTGATCGGCGTGCTTTCGGGCAGCTAAGCACATTTTTTACATAGTGTTAGGTTGTGTTTAACTTAAAAGAGATTATAGTTTAGCACTATATTTGATTTATATTGACTTATGTATATATAATTTAGACATACAAATTTTAAAAGTCAACTTTTTTATATAACAGAAAGATAATAATAAAAATTTTAATTACATTGGCTTCTGTTTCATTTTTATAACATAAAAGACATTCCACATATATACATGTACTGATATGTAATTTTAAAATTATAAAACCCATTTTATTCATATTTTTAATTAGGATCGTTCTTTCCAATTTTGTAAATAAGCAAACGGACTCTTCGAACGAACAAAGGTACAAAGTAAACAAAATATACAGATCATATCATATAACTTTATTTTTATTTACTTTAGACCCATTGTTGGAATATACATAATTAATTTGAAAATTTTAGGCGTATATTTGTTCTGATTTACGTATTTTAAGGTAAATTCATAATTTGACACGTTTCATTCCAATTAGGAATATTGTGTTATAATTATCCATACATATTTATATTTTATCTATATAAAATACTAGTCGTTATTCGCGACTTTGCTTATACATTATAAGACGTAAAATAAAAAGTCCTTTCTCCCCATTTTGGTAGGAATTTCGGGAAATGCATTCTTAATTCTCCTTTAAACTCTGCACTCCGTTAATGTCAGTTGTCTCTCAGTAACTAAAGAATGTTATAGAGGATTTTATATCTTTACGCTGTATTCCGCACATAACAGGGTAAGCTGAGAACTTAGTGTTAAGACACTCAGATCAAGTCACATTCTAAGCTTATCACTGAATTCTCCACTCAACACGCAATGCCTCCAAAACTTGGCGGAAAGTGGGGAATGGAGTGTCTTAACACTAGGTTCCGTCTACCTACCCTGCTGTGTGCAGGATACAGCGTGAAGCTGACGTTATATTAGCAATATTACATTTTATTCATTATTTTCACATTAACCTTTTGCTTGTATATAGAAATATGTAATTTAGAGAAAAATGTCTTATACACATCTTTATTTAAACAAAATTTAAGTATAAAGTTTTAATTTGTCTGAGTTTGATTATTTCATGATCAATTTAAATAAACAACGATTTATTTTTCAACTCGACGCCATATCCCTTATATACCCGCCTGGTAGGCAGAGGGCACCTAGTGTCAAGATCCATTCCTCACTAACCTCAAAAAACACCTCACTCCCGGGAGCGGCAATCGAACCCACACTCGTCGCGTTTATAGTTACACGCTGCTTGGCTGCGCTACAACAGTCTTTTCTTTGGTAATATATGTGTATGAGTTACAAAGCTGTAGCCTTTTTGTAAATAAACATAGTCACTCATGCGTAAAATTGAAGCGTGCTCATAGAGTTTGGATAGATAAAAGAAATATCTATAAAGTTCATCTTGAAGTAAAACAATATCTAAGTATACATTTAGTAAATTGTATGTTTTTTTCAGCTTCACGCTGTATCCCGCACGTGTCAGCAGAAGCAGAAGGAACCTAGTGTTAAGACACTCCGCTCCCCACTTTCCGCCGAATTATAGAGAATAGATTAGAACAACAAGATTAGAAAATAGATTGCGTGTTGAGTGAGTGTTGAGACTCAACGCCGCGCTTTCGACACCAAAGCGAAGAAATGAAAACATTAAATATTTAATTTTCTTCGAGTAGGGATCGAATCTACAACCTGTCACAGTTACAGTCACAAGTTTGTGCCACTGTACCACGACGGGACGCGACGGGATATTTAATGTTGAAGTTTTCCTTTGAACTTTAGGTAAAACCAGGCTTAAAACTTCTAACTGCATTTACAGTAAAGACAATCCTTTGATGAAATAGCAAGGTTTTATTTCACAAGTTGTGCAGCTTACGACACTTTTATTTTTTTCTTTCTAAATCTAGATTTTGGCCAAATATTTTTTATAAAGGTCAAGAGAATTCGAGGGGTCGTAAACTTTGTGAAAATAACACCTGAAAGTGTGTTTTATTTCTTAAAGGTTTTTAAGGAAATAAGGATTCTTTTTAGTGTTTACGAAATGTGCTGAAAAATTTGAATCGTTCTTCATTATTACATTTATATATTTTGTTTACTGTATCTATGAGATTGTATAAAGAAACATTGTAAAATGATATGAATAGGTGAAAAATCAAAGTTTTAAGCTTTTCCATGCATAGCAAGGCAGGCAGTGTGGACTTCACTTTTAAATATTTGGTTCTCACTTTTTCCAATTACGGGATAATGTCTGGCTAGTGACTAACTCAACGCCGTACTTTGCCTACCAGAGTGGCGAAATGAAAATAATTCTTATACGATCTTGTTATACGACAGACACTGTCTAACTACTGCTTCCAGAATTCGACGGAAATTGGGGCCCCGAGTGTCTTAATACTCGGCTCCCCAATGTTCCCAAGGTTCCCTCTACCTACCCTGCTGTAAGCAGGATACAGCGTCTAGCTGATAAAAAAAACTACTTACTTAACACTAACTTAACACTCGAAACACATAATCTACATATGATATTAGATATCGAATTTTGTGTAAAATATATTTTATATCAGCTTCACGCTATATCCCGCACACAGCAGGGTAGGCAGAGGGAACCTAAGTGTTAAGACACTCCACTCCACATATATTTTATATATTTAGGCCAGTCGTGGCGCAGGGGCACAAAGTGTGACTGTAAAACCGACTGGTTGTGGGTTCGATCTCCATTCGAGGAGATGAAATACTTACTTAAATCTTCCATTTCTTCGCTCTGGTGTCGAGGCAAAGCGTGGCGTTGAGTTATGCTAGTCAACACGCAATGCCCCCAGAATTCAGCAAAAAGTGTGGAACGGAGTGTCTTATCACTAGGTTCCCTCTGCGTACCCTGCTGTGTGCGGGATACAGCGTGATGCTAATTTAATTTGATTTAATTTAATATATTTTATTTACATACATTTATTTTCTTTCGAAAACAAACGCAAGTTCAAAAGAAGTAGAAAGAATTCATTAACTGAAGTGAATATTAAGTTCGTCTACGGAATGAATTGTACGAGTAAATATTAGTGCGGTTCTCTTTTGTTTTTATATAAAAATATTCGGCTATCTTAGGTTCAAGCATCTATCGTATATAGCTGTATATGTAAGTAGAGATAGTGTTAAAACACATCGTTTCGCACTCTCCGCCCAATTTTGAACCATTGAGTACTGAGCGGTGGAGTCCAACGCCATTATCTAACGAATGAATCTGTAACCATCATGTGTATAGACAGATGTCCCACTATGCGACCGTAGCTTCAAATACATATAAGGTCCCAAATATAAAAACAGATTTATACGTTTTTAAACATCTTTAAAGTATTATTCCACACTTAGGAAAGAAAAATACTTATTAAGAAAACGTATGAACATTTTAACGTAGCGGGATTTGAACCCGCGCCTCTTTGCACGCGGGACTTTTGAACGGTTTCCATAGAAGCGCGGGTTCAAATCCTAGCTGGATTTCGTTTAAATTATTATACGTTTTCGTAATAAGTATGTTTATATGTATATGTAACTATGTATAATATAATCTTTAACCCGATCTACTTAGATAAAATCCTGCATCAAGTTCCTTACTCAACATATAGCAAAAATGAGGAAATTTTGAAAAAGAATGACCGAATATTAGACTACGTACATTAGTTTAGGAATTATCGACGACTTCATAAGGCATATTCTTTCGTTTTCTCTATTTTTTTTCAGCTTCACGCTGTATTCCACATGTAGCAGGGTTGGCAGAGAAATCCTAGTGTTAACACTCCTTAATTCAGGAAGAATTGCGTGTTGAGTGGCGGAACTCAACGCCGTGCTTTGTCCCGACACCAGATTGAAATGTAAACATTAAATATTTCATTTCCTTGAGTGGAAATCGAATCAACAACCTGTCGCGTTTACTATCACACGTATGTAAGCCTGCGCTACTCTAGTCTTTATCTGGTCGTTATCTGATGAAAATAAAAAAAATTATACAACCTCGTTCAGTATTCAATATAATAGGAAAATAGCTTCTTTAACATTCCGTTCTATTCTCATCGTTGTATCTAACGATACAATTTAATTTCACGAAATGCTTTTTGATATTCGTGCATTACACTTTTATTTAATTTTAATAATATTCAACGCTGTATCCCGCACGCAGCAGGGTAGGCTGAGGGAATCTAATGTTAAGACACGCCGTTCCCCACTTTGCGCGCTTTTTGTCTCTCTAAATATAGAGTTAAATAAATATTTAATTACCTCGAGTGGGGATTGAACCCACAACCAGCAGCGTTTTCAGTCACATTTTGTGCGCCACGACTGGCCTCAAATAATATAATTATCGTTGTCTAATATAAACTTATGTATATTATTGTAAAAGTTCTAAATCTCTCTCTGTGCGTGTATAAACAGACGAACAGACAATTATTTTTAACATCATATTTTGCGTTGCGTCCTGCATATGCGACGTTGAGTTCTGCCACTCAACACGCAGAAAGTGGGGAACAGAGTGTCTTAACACTAAGTTCCTTTTGCCTACACTGCTTTATGCGGAATACAGCGTGAAGCTGATTTATTTATTTTTTATATTTTATTAATATATTTTGATCTCTGGTTATAAATCTTTAAATTTATATTTCCATTTTCTTCGCTCTAGTGTCGAGGTTAAGCGCGGCGTTGAGTTCTGCCACTCAACACGCAATGCCTCCAGAATTCGGCAGAAAGTGGGGAACGGAGTGTCTTAACACCAGGTTCCCTCTGCCTACCCTGCTGTGTGCGGGATACAGCGTGAAGCTAATTTAATTTTTTAAATTTATCTCTGGTTATATTCACTTTTCGTCAACAATGTACCAACAGTGTTATAAATTATAATGTACATATTAGTATTGAGCGGCGGAATTTATATTGATCGTTAAAATTTTTTTGCAAATTTCGGAAATAAGAAAGAACTCTATATTAAATCACAATATGAAGCTTTCTTTTAATCAGACTACAAGAAAATGTGATTGTAGCAATTTCATTTCGAAACACGCAGATTTATTATATACATACAATATGTATAGGCAAATCTCACTCATTACTATATACATGAATATAATCCAAGTCGAGCCATTAGAATGTTTCGAAATAACTTGAAGTACAAACGTTGTGTATGTTTAAAGATTTTTTATTGTAATATTTTTTTATATCTGGGAACCTAGTGTTAAGATACTCTGTTTCCAAATAGACATTTCCGTTATCTACTTTTCACCGAATTCTGGAGATATTGCGTTGAGTGGCGAAACTTAACGCAGTATTTTGCCTTTTTTATCTTGTTACTAGAACGAAGAATTGAAATATTAAATATTTTGTTATTTTGAGGGGGAATCGAACCCACCACTGTCGCGTTTACAGTCGCTTGTACCCCTGCACCACGACGGCCTCTAACATACATATTTACACAATTAGGTCAAAGAGTAATATCATTTATTATGTTCTAACTAATTACTAGATTATGTTGTGGCAATTTAATTAATTATTCAACAAGGTGGGTTATGTCTATAGTGTATTATAACTTTTATTAAAATGATATTTCTAATAAATACGATAATTCTTTTAAATACTTTTGCGAGAGAGGCCAGTCGTGGCGCAGGGGCACAAAATGTGACTGTAAAACCGACTGGTTGTGGGTTCGATTCCTACTCGAGGAGATGAGATATTTACTTAAATTTATATTTCCATTTCTTCGCTCTGGTGTGGAGAACAAGCGTTGAGTTCTGCCACTTAGCACGCAATCCCTCCAGAATTCGGCAGAAAGTGGGGAATGGAGTGTCTTAACACTAGGTTCCCTCTGCCTACCCTGCAGTGTGCGGGATAGAGCGTGAAACTGATTTGATTAGATTTTTTGCATTAATTCTACTGAATATCAGATTCTTCGTTTAAGCTAGATACATCATATCTCTATAGGTATATATATTTTTTAGATAAATTCATATCACACATGGTTGTGCTGCGGTAGTGGTGTAAATATATTTACGTACGTAATTTTTTGAAAGTCTAGATTTGAACCCAGCGGCGCTATCTTCGGGCAAAATCATGAAATAAGCTTTCTTGAGACTATATTAGGTCAAAATTTTTTTTCATAATTGATGCTGCAGAGGTCAAAAGTAGTTTTGACTAAAACAGTCAGCAATATCATTTGAAAATTTAAAATTAATCTGTAAAATTTGTAAACAAACAATATACCGTAGTGTCGCTGGCCAGATTGTCTAACGTGAAGTGATTGTCGTTATATAACTGGTGTAAGAATAGACAACTTAGATATCGTCAGCTTAGAATATAAACCTGCAAACGGCATATTAAACAAATTTTCAGAAGAAATCCAAACGTTTTAAAAAAACTATGACTATACGTATATTTATTATCAGAAGGTTTTCACAACTTTAAATATTTATAGATATCATTTGGGGCCAATCGTGGAGTAGGGGCACAGGTGAACACAACATATTATGCGTTCGATTTCCAGTCAAAGAAGTAAAATGTTTAATGTTTTTATTTTTTCGTTTTGGCGTCGGGGAAAAGCGCGCGGCGTTGAGTTTTACTGCCTAACACGCAATGCTTCCAGAATTCGGCAGAAAATTAAGAACGGAATGTCTTAACATTAGGTCTCCTCAGCCTACCCTACTGACTACTGAAAAAATAATATTTTTTATACTATAGAAAGAAAAGTAAAGCTTAATTGAATAATATCTAAAGTATGTGCTTATAAGTACGCTTTAATAAAAAGATAAAAAAGATACACATAAAGTTGAAGGTCACAACGGCGTAATCGTAATCCAATTAAATGGTGGATTCAGATCCCATTTCATGAATATTTTTTAGGTTATTTTATTAATTCCTTTATATACAAAAATACGGCTGCGTTGAGTTCTGCCGTTCGTAGGAACGGTGGTGTCCATTGGGACATTGGGAACAAAATGTCTTAATGCTAATTTCCTAGGTTCCATCTGGCTACCGTGCTAAATGTGGCAAACACCGTTGAGCTGAAAAAAATGCGAAAAAAAATAAAAATCAGCTTCACGCTGTATCCCGCACACAGCAGGGTAGGCAGAGCGAACCTAGTGTTAAGACACTCCGTTCCCTACTATCTGCCGAATTCTGGAGGCATTGTGTGTTGTGGCAGAACTCAACGCCGCCCTTAACCTCGACACCAGAGCGAAGAAATGGAAATATAAATTTAAGTAAATATTTCATCTCCTCGAGTAGGGATCGAACCCACAACCAGTCGGTTTTACAGTCACACCTCGTGCCACTGCGCCACGGCTGGCCTCAACGAAAAAAAATTATAATACGTTTAGCTTCAATCTTTATTTTGCGTTACTTGTTATGCACTCACCCAAATCCTTAGTATTAGGCTGAGCGAGACTATTCCGCTGGCTCAGCGAGATCAACGGAATATTCCCATCATCGTAATAAACATTTGAATTGTTTAACATTTTTTTTTATATAAATGTTGACATGAATTATAAATTTCAATATAAATGTTTTAATATTATTATAGTGAACGTGAATATAACATAAAGTGAGCCTAGAAAATGATATTTTTTTAAATACCCAAGAAAAATAAAATTAGCAAAGTTACCCTAAATATTGTATACAAGTCCCCACAATATCACTCAGACAAAACCACCTAATTTAACTGATAATTTTGATCACCAATGCCCTCAAGATCCATTGTGAAAAATTAATACGCATCAAATCAAAAATAGAAAAGAAAACGACAAAAGATAACTGAGAATGTTGATAGTGGTTCTGAAGATAGAATAGTTCTGGATGTCACAGCTTCGTGCTGTATCCCGCACTAGGTAGAGGGAACTTAGTGCTAAGGCACTCCGTTCCCCACTTTCCGCCGAATTTTGAAGGCGTGCTGAATGGCGGAACTTAACGCCGCGTTTTGCCTCGATATCAGAGCGAAGAAATAGAAATATACATTTTAATAAATATTTCATTATTTCTGGATGTTACGATTAAAACGAAGTAGCAAAGAAGGTTAAAAAAATAAAACCATGTAGGTATAATTTATGTCGAGAATAAGTAATATATAAGATTTTATGTCGAGAATGCTATAATAAAAATTACACTTCAAATATTACAGTATTTTTTTACGGGTTTTTTACCTCAATTTCAAGGTATCAAGCTGAAATTAATATCAAATATTCTTCTAAGTCAACGCCATCAAAATTATGCATTGTTTTTGCTGTCAAAACTTACAGGGTACTTACTACCTTCCGTAAACTTACAGTTACGAACATATTCACATAGTGTGAACTTACAATACAAATAAAAAAGTAAAAATCCTAAAAAAATCAATTTATAGATAGATCATAGTAAAAACATTACAATCTTATATTTGTGTAGTTCATTTCTTACAAGATGAATGCATAAGATCGTAATCTTAAGTATTGTCAACTTTTCTTTCTGACCTGTAAGTCGTACGGACCATCAGTGTGCGAATTCGACTCACCTTGAACGTTCTTCTTTTTAAATATAAGTTTTTTTGATTATCGTTTTTTTTTTCTCAATACTAAAATTGTATCAACACTCCTACAAACTAGTGCGACTAACGGGTCATAAAGATCCGGCAGTATCATGCATACAGCAAGGACCTGTTAAGACACTCCGTTCCCCACTTTCCGCCGAATTTCTCAAGGCATTTGCCTTGGTGCCAGAACGAAAAAATGAAAATATTAATAAATAATAATTCATTTCCTTGAGCGGGAATGAAACCCACCACCGTCGCGTTATAGTCACTCCCTTGTGCCCCTGCGCCACGACGACCTTTATTTTACTGTTATGCACTAAATTAATCGTAATTTAAATGTTTTGGGAATTGATTTCGTTTTGCTTGCAAAATTTGTCGTTATAGAAAAAGAAAATTATAGAAAAAAAAATATTTCACATCTATTTACCTAAATATTAAATGTGCCCACACTGCCAACGTAATTTTTCCCATATAAATTCCGATTCCGCAAAAATTCCGAGTTAAAACACACAAATCTATATCTATCATTAAGAAATTGCAAGCACTACGTGGCTGCTTGAGTGGGTGTCAACTAATATTGCCGAATCCTAAATCTTGAAATCCTGGTCTATCTTATAATCATACAATCCCAAAGTTCTTTTATTATCATAGAAAAAATAATTTACAAAAAATATAAAAAAAACAAACATTGAAAACTAAAGATTCAATAAAACGGTTGTATAAAATAACTCTATTAGGGAGTAATAGATGAGATAAAAATATTAAAATAGTTTTTTTTGTGTTTTGCTATACTGTAAATTACTATAAGCAATTAAAAGACAAAGTTATGTTCGACTCTTAAATTTTGTTTATATGTATAAATGTACCAATAGATAGATATACGTAAAGAGTAATTTAAGTTTTTGTCTCAGCTTTCGCTATATCGAATATCCTGCATATCTATATGCAGCAGTATATGCGGAGGGAATCTAGTGTTAAGATACTGTTTTCCACACTTTCCGCGCATTTTTCAAGGCATCACGAGGCGGAAAGAAGAAATTAAAATATTAATAAATTATAATACAACCTGTATTGATATCCTCCTATAGTATTGATATCCTCTCAAATAGAATTGAAGTATTCAAAACTAGAGTTATTGCATTTCTGCGCTGTTTTCCGTCTTGACACTTAGGTGTCATCCTATCTCGATAACGTTTCTGTAAGTTATTTCTTATAATTTGTATTTTTGTTTTGTTATATGTACCTATATATAGTTTCTGTTATTTTTTTTAACATAAGAGATTATAATAGTTATGTAGTAGTAAGAGGTTATAATAGTTAGTTCAGATTCACGCTGTATCCCGCGTACTGCATAGTAGGCAGAGGGAACATAGTGTAAAGTCACTCCGTTCCCCACTTTCTGCCGTATTCTAGAGGCATTGCGTGGTGAGTGGCAGAACTCAACGCCGTGCTTGTGCTCGACACCAGAGCGAAGAAATGGAAATATAATCTTAAGTAAATATTTCATCTCTTCATAATAGTTAGTTAGTAATATTACATATGTGTAAGTAATTAATTTTAGTATATGAAACTGTCCCTAATCATTCCGTGGCAGCTTATAAGTAAAGCAACAATAGCAAAGCAAGCCAATAGTTTTTAAGACATGATTTTACAATCATATTCGATTAAGTGTATGTTTTGTTAGTTGTCCTTTATAAATAAAAAAAAACAAAATAATTAATTTCCTTGAGTGCGTTTAAATTCACGCGCTTATACCACTGCGCCACAACGGCCTCATTAAGTAATTTAAAAAAAAAGTGTTGTATTTAAAGAAAAATATTTAAATATACGGTAATTGCGGAAGACGGTAAGTACGCAGTTTTTTCCACGTGAACTCCGATCCCGATCCTAAATCTTGAAATCTCGGTGCTTTTATCATCATACAAGTTTAACTAACGCAGTGAACGTGTTAAAACAATAGTTCTAAGAAATGTCTTGTATGGGAATCTTGACCTTTGAGCGTATAGAAGCAACATAATTAAAATATTTTAATATTTAAATGACTATATTTAACATATGATCTAGAAATCGATCGTATTTGTTTTTATGTATTGTGATATATATAATTGAGAATTATATTGTTTTTTCTTATTATTTATATTTATATTTTTATTTTACTATGTGCTATTTTATATTTGATTTTATTTTGAGACCCGTCGTGGCGCAGCGGCACAAAGTGTGACTGTAGAACCGACTGGTTGTGGGTTCGATCCCCACTCGAGGAGATGAAATATTTACTTAAATTTATAATTCCATTTCTTCGGTCTGGTGTCGAGGCAAAGCGCGGCGTTGAGTTCTGCCATTTAACACGCAATGCCTCCAGAATTCGGCAGAAAGTGGAGAACGGATTGTCTTACACTAGATTCCCTCTGCCTACCCTGCTGTGTGCGGGGTACAGCGTGAAGCTGATTTATTTATTTTATATTTTTTTTGTTATACCTCTTTTTGATTCATTTTGTATTTTGTGGGTTTTTAATTAGTTAAAAAATAATTGTAATTGATTTGAGACTTCAGAGATCAAATGTTTACTTTATAAAATGGAACAATCGTGAGAAACTTCTTTAGCGTCAAGTAGGATAGTACCAATATCCAATAAAATGGTTCGGCTAATTCCTCTTTTTGGTGGTGGTAAAAGAATAAACTTATTTCTTTAGAAAATGTAATATAATATTTATAATTAAATGTGAATATTCAACTGGTAATATCAGTACATTTTTATGATGTGTGATTATTATTCATATGCATTTGTAGTTTTTAAGATTTGAGGCCAGTTGTGGCGCAGGGGCCAGTTGTGGTTGTGGGTTCGATCCCCACTTGAGGAAATACTATATACTATACTAGCTTCACGCTTTATTCCTAGCGGGGCGTCAGAGAGAACGGAGCGCCAAACGCTACGGTCTCTACACACCTCTTTCGCCTCGTCCACTGTCATCAACCTCTTCATACATGCCCTCCGGGTGGTCCTCATGCTTTTACGTGACCTTCCTTCAGTATCTTTGATACTGTGTTTCCGAAGGTCAACCGAGGTCTCTCTCTATCTCGCCGCCACTCGACTCACAATGCCTCCAAAACTCTGCGATAAGTGGGGGAATGGAGTGTATAAGCACAAGGTTCCCTCTGCCTACCCTGCAGTATGCGGGATACTTTTTTACAACTTATGAAAGTTAACTACCTACTACTACCACAGAAGTGCATTAGCCATTTCGCGGCCTGTGCTAAGAAGCTCTACAATATCAAAATATTTATACTCTACAAACATTGTCCGACTATAGTTGATGGATTAAAAATGCTAACATAAAATACCTAAAAACTAAATAAAATACATCAATTCTGAAAATAAGAATAACTTCTTTTAATTGTTTTATAATTAAGCGTTATGAAACTTTGCTTAACTTATTGCTAAACTTACATGAAGCTGAAATTGATATATAAACATTAAAAAAATCAAAATTTAGGGGCAAATATGGTGTAGCGGCACATGTTTTACGGTAAATTTGCGTGAAAAAAACGCGGCGTTGAGTTCCGCTACTCAACACACAATATTTTCAAAAATTAAGCAAGTTAAGCACTAGGTTTCTTCTATAATAGACGCTATATAGACGTGGGATACCACGTGATAGTAGAAAAAATATATATTATTTATTATATACGTACGATATATTTTTATGCTTATATCCTTATTTTGGAGTGTTCATTATTGATTGCCGAATTAACTGATCTTTTATTTAATAATCTATTCTGAAACAATCGATCTCTAAAAATGTCAGCTTCACGCTGTATCCCGCACGGGCTCGAACCCACAACCAGTCGGTTTTACAGTCACACTTTGTGCCGCTGCGCCACGACTGGCCTCCTGTATCTCTAAAAATGTGTATGCAAAAAATAAAATTCATCGTACAGAAGCTTTAAAAATTAGAAACGAACGACCAATTATTTATTTTTCTTCCTAAATCGAAAAATGAAAAAAATTTAAAGGTAAAAAATATTTTAAAATTTTCCAGTTTTTTATACATTCACATATTTTTTAAACAATTGAAAGGATTTTAAAGAATTTATTGTTTTGTCAATTTTTAAATAGCACTATCCAATATCGTATGTATTTTAATGAAAATCTGTTGTTTTCACAATTCAATGCGTTTTAATCATTTATGGCAAAAATCACGTCCACACTCCAATTTTATTTTTAACACCATATCTGGCACTCGATATTGATAAAAGGGTTTATATTAAAATCTCTTATCAACGGGATATATTAATTTACTTATTATATTAATTGAGTGACAAATATATCTTATCAGGACCGATAAGTAGCTATTGTACGACCGAAATAAGTTTGGCAGTTATCGAAAGTAGCACAAAGTGCTAGCACGGTTTTTTTTATTAAAAAACAACTTATAGATTTATTTTTTTTTAAATTATTAATAAGAATATTTATATTTTTTAAAGTTCTGATTAGTCAAAGGGTTGATCCTTATTTGACACCCGCGTCAGTATTTTGAAAGCATTCGGAGTGAGAGCACGTATCGCTCTACGATATTTTACGTGAGTGGAAAGTTGTATTGTATAGTTAGTTTTTGTGTTTATTTGTGGTTTTTGTTTTGGTTTTAATTTTGGATATTATTGATTACGGTAAGTTGTTTTTGCCTATATATTTTCAACAGAAAATTTGAAATGTTTTTGAAATTTTAATAACTAATAAAATATTTTTTATAATTCTACTAGAGTAAAAAAATATGTGAATCTTTTACCGCATAGCAAAGTGATGAGAGGGACCTAGTGTTGAGATACTCCGTTCACCATTCCACCAAATTTTCAGGATATTGCGTGTTGGTGTAATTCAAAGCCCCGATTCGTCGAGCAGAGCGGGGAAATAAAACTATTTGAATAATATAAAACTTTTAATAGTAAGAATTAAATTTGATATCTATATACGACGATAGTTTCTGTATTTTAAAATACAATAATATTTTGTAGTTTTCAGTAGCTGCTAGAGATTTTAAATATTTTAAAATCTTTTTAGCAATTTATAACTTGGATTTTTTTTTTATTTATGTATCAATTCTTATAATAAATAATAATTCTTGTTGCTAAAAAATATTATAATAAATAATTCATAGTGGGTCTTGGCGCAAGGGCACAAGCGTGCGATCGTAAACGAGACGGTTATGGGTTCGATTCTCACTCGGGGGAATGAAACATTTAATATTTTTATTGCCTCGTTCTGGTAACGAGGCAATAGAACTATATGGAGTTCCGAACTAGTCTGAGAGTAAGAGAGTTTTTGAACATTACGTTGTCATAGACCCTCTGACAACTGTTACGTGCGAGATACACAGAAAACCTAAAAAAATGATGTTTTATTTTTACACTTAGGTCTAAAATAATTTACTCCTGAAACTATATTAAATTTAATAAAAAAGTAAAAAATATCTCAGCAAAAAAATATGAGCATAAAATCCTTATAGCCTTCTACAATTTATGCTTAAAATTTTCATCGTTCAGTTTATAGCACGATATTCCTGAAACTTTCCTTATATTAAATTCCGATGTATTTAATAATGAAATGTATTTTTCCGAGTGGATTTGTGATTAATTAAATGTTAAAAAAAACTATCCAAAGTGCGGCGTCCAATTCCGCCTCTCAACACGCAATGTCACATATTCGGACGGAAAGTAGAGAACGCTCCGTTCTCTTCTCTACTTGATCCTAGCCCCTTCTGCTTACTTTGCTACACCCGGTATAATATATTTTTTTTAATATTGAATTGTTTAACTGAAACATTTTTTTCAAAATGTCACAATTTCTTTTATTAAAATCAGCTTCACGCTGTATCCCGCACACAGCAGGGTAGGCAGAGGGAACCTAGTGTTAAGACACTCCGTTCCCCACTTTCTGCCGAATTCTGTAGGCATTGCGAGTTGAGTGGCAGAGCTCAACGCCGCGCTAAGCCTCGACACCAGAGCGAAGAAATGGAAATACAAATTTAAGTAAATATTTCATCTCCTCGAGTGGGGATCGAACCCACAACCAGTCGATTTTACAATCACACTTCGTGCCGCTGCGCCACGACTGGCCTCATTTCTTTTATTCATAGTATAATTATTTAGGACGTCGTCGCCTTATTTATATCGAGTTTAACTATTCCTACGATTTATTTAAAATCACTATTCCTCTTTTGTAATGAATTATTTATTTAAATGTTTATTTCTTTTTTTTCACTGTAGTCTCGGGGCAAAACGCGGCGTTGAGTTCCGCCAATCACGCAATACCTCCAGTATAGAATTCGGCGGAAAATGGTGAACGGAGTGTCTTAACACTAGGTTCCCTCTGCCTACCTTGATGTGTGCGGGATACAGCGTGAAGCTGAAAAAAAAATTTCCTTTCACCAGAAAGTTGTTGTGTTTTTCTTTCTTTCGTAAAACATAACATACACGTACTCTATATTCTTATCACAAATTCTATATACTTCTTCTATTGATTGATATTATTGAACTATTTAGATAAGAAATCTTAGTATGAAATGGTGACAATAAAACCACTATCTAATTCTTGTTGAAGTATAAACCAACAATTTCACTGATAGCTAAAAATAGTATTTTAAAGGGTGATTTTAAAAGGGATTTTCCCGAGACCATGTTTAGTCTTAGTAGCCTGATCTATTAGACCAAACCTATAAATATATTTTACCGGGATTTGAACCTATGACCTTTGTCTGTAGTCAAATTGAATGTATTTGAAAATAAATAAATAAAACAGCTTCACGCTGTATCCCGCTCACAGCAGGGTAGGCAGAGGGAACCTAGTGTTAAGACACTCCGTTCCCCACTTTCTGCCGAATTCTGGAGGCATTGCGTGTTGAGTGGCAGAACTCAACGCCGCGCTTTGCCTCGACACCAGAGCGAAGAAATGGAAATATAAATTTAAGTAAATATTTCATCTCCTCGAGTGGGGATCGAACCCACAACCAGTCGATTTTGCAGTCACACGTCGTGCCGCTGCGCCACGACTGGCCTCTTATTGTGAATGTATTTGACATCATATAATATTGTTATTCTATTAATTAATAATCTCACTATTTTTCTTAAGTCTTGAGTTCCTATCTTCTAAGTATGGTTTTTAATATATTAATATATAAAGTTATTTGCTATTTTTGATTTGGCTTGGAAGAAATACATCGTAGTTATTGCATACATATTATGCGTTTATTTGGATCTGAAGTGATAAGTAGATATTATTATTTAACGTTCCTTTTGTGGCCAATCGTAGTGGCGCAGGGGCACAAGCATGTGACTGTAACCGTGACAGGTTGTGAGTTCGACTCCAACTCGGTCAAAAGAAATATTTAATATTTTTAACATTTTTAAAGTGTTTTCCACACTTAGGAAAGAAAAATACTTAGTTAGAAAACGTATACAAATTTGAACGTAGCGGGACTCGAATCCGCGCCTCCTGGAAACCGACCAGGCGCTCTGACCACTTAGCCATACGTTCTCATCAAGCTACGTCGAAATTCTTATACGCTTGTTATAACTTATTTATGCCTCAAAAGATATTTCATATTTTCAGGCAAAAGTGCTGCGTCAAATTCCGCCGCTCAACGCGCAATGCTTCTAAAATTCGACGGAAAGTAGCGAGCGGAGTGTTTGAACACTAGGTTCCCTCTACTTACCCTGCCACATACGGAATACAGCGTGAAGCTAAAAAAATCGTTATTTGACTTTGAACATAAAATGAAAATAGAATTATACAGTGATTGATCCTTAATTAATTATTAATTTGTTAAAAAGTAAATCAGATTTCATGCTCCAGTGACGTTTTTAATTAAAAAAGGGAAGCTAAAATGTTCATTTTCTCATTAAAATTATGCGTTTGATAAAATCTTGAATAGTCCTGTCTTCATTATAATGAAATCGTTGGTTATTTAAACTTTTGCAATTATTTTGGTACAGACATTATAAGAACGGTATAACGATATAGATCCTATGAAGCGTTTCTAATAAGTTTATTAGGCTTTTATATTATACAATCATATTTTTTAATTTAAATTATTTAATTGTTTTTAATGATATTTATCTCCGTAATACTAATAATACTCGAGAGTCAGTCACTCTCGAAAGAACTATGGTTGTAAGTCAATGACTGTGGGATCGATTCCCAGACCGGTTCAGTTCTAGTGGGAATCATTTATATTTTTGCTTTTCTGCCCAAAACAAAGGATTACGAGGAATTTTGCCACCTAACACGTAATATATTGAATTTGAGCGGAAAGAAGAGAACGGAGTGTCTTGACAGGAAGCTTAAATAAAAATGTGCCTTAGGAAGTACCCAGTATCTTCCCAGGTTCTTTCTGTCTAACCTATCAAGTGTGAAATACAGCGTGAAGTTCTATCATTATATTATAGTCTCAGATATTCTTAGGTTTTAAACATAAGTTGCGTGTTGATTGGCGGAACTCAACGCCGGGTTTTTGTCTTGATACCAGAGCGAAGAAGTGAAAATATTAATAAATAACAATTCATTTCTCCTAGTCGAGAACGAACCCATAACGATCAAAGTCACGCCCTTGGGCCCCTGCACCACGACGGCCTCTCCTTCTCATTTAGTTATACATGTTTATTAAATATTAAACATTTTCTTAATATAGCGCAGTCAAATTGGTTGCGTACATTCGAATAGTTCCGAAGTTCTTTAATAGGGCTTGAACGTCTAACACTTAGACAACTTTGCAACTCGCTTTGGACTACTTGTTCCTTGGAAACTGATTCAAATTATATTTTTATATAACAGAAATATAATTTTATTTCTTTGTTTTCTTTTTTTATATTTATCAAGAGTGATATTTATATTTTATGTTCCTTTTAGTTGTGGAGTTTGCAGGGAATATACGACTATATTATTAAATAGAATATATTGGTAAACGCGATATGTTGTGGGATCGCCTCCCGCTCGAGAGTCTAAAATATTTATATGAATGTAGGGAACAGAAATGTCTCAACGGGAACTAAGTGTCTTAACTAAGTGTCTTGTCTTAACTTCTGCCGTATCAAAATCTAGTGTAAGCATATAGCGTAAAAAATAATGTAAGCATAACTTAATTTAAATTTTTTATCATGTCAAAAAAAATTAAGATTGTATACTAGTCAACTTAATCAAATTTTAAATACTATCCTGCTCCTAGTATACTGTTAGAATGGAATCAATATTTTCTTTGCTTAAAGACATTAGTTTAAACTTTAAACAATACAAAGAATTATTTTAGATAAGTTCGTTAAGTATTATTTTTTTTTATTCTAGAACTCTGTATTAGCAAGTCGTTAGCGTTTCGAATTTAACTACAGAAAATAAGTGAAAAGTAAATACTTATTATATTTGTTCTTTATTATAATTAGTATTGTTACATAGTAGAACATGAGAGCCAATGGTCTTACCACCGAGGACGCTAAAGACCGTGCAAAGTGAAATAGGTTGAGCAGGAAGGCAGACCCTGGTAAAAGCCGGGATTAATGCCAGGAAGAAAAAGATTATAATTTGTATTGTATTTCTGTTTAATAATAATTCAGCTGTAAGTGGAGAGCGGAGTGTCTTAACACCAGGTTCTCTCTGCCTACCCTGCCGTGTGCGGATTACAACGTGAAGCTGATTAAATTTTTTAAATTATGTATTTCTGTATCTATCCAAAAGATTTTTATGTATCACTCCAGGGTGATTCCAGGGAAGTGCCAGTACATAAATGACCTACTGACCTTCTTATACCGGGAGATGCGTTAAATTAGGTTACATTTAATTATCGCCATTACTTAATTGTCTTTGACAAGCAATATTAATTGGAGTGAGACAATTAATAGTATCCTATTAATAGAAATTTATTCTGCTAATTGAATTTCCGCTGTAAGGTTATTTCATAACTTTGTTTATATTCTTAGTATTATTTGCCTATCATCGGTATATTCTTGCAGAGGCCAGTTGGGCGTAGGGGCACAAAGTGTGACTGTTAACGCGACAATCCCACTCGAGGATATTAAATATTTAATGTTTCCATTTCTTCGCTCTGGTAGTTGACGCAAAGCGCGGCGTTGAGTTCCGCCATTCAAAACGCAATGCACCACAGCACTAGGTTCTCTCTGCTTAACCTGTGGCGTGCTGGGTACAGCGTGAAACTGAAAAAAAGTTCGACGTGTTGTACATGAAAATCTTTTTTGATTTTTACCAATTAAATAAAATGTCAATAGTTACCAAATACATTTTGTTATTTGATTCTAAAATAGGCAATGAACGCAGAGCCAGGAAATTAAATGATTAAATATTGTATTTATTGTCGAGTAGGAATCGAACCCACAACCTGTAAAGTTTGCAGTCATACACGTGTGCCCCTGTTGCAGTATACGACTGCCTAAATCATGTTGTAGGCCAATTTTCCGCTACATCTAAATTTTATTGCGCTATTAGTAGTTGTTATTATTCATAGACACGTTTTATCCAAAATTTATAACAGATTTAGGTCATCATGGTGAAGTGGAACAGCTTTTGTCTATAAGCGCAATGGTTATAGGTTCGAATCACATTAGGGGTATTAATTATATTAAAATTATTTTTATTATTTCAGTGAGATAAGACCAAGCGCGGCGTTGGGTTGCACCATTTATCTCGGCTACCATTTATCTCTAAGGCTTGAAATTTCGATGAATTGTGGAGAATAGGAAGTGGGCTATAATTTAGAACTGAAGGAAATGGTTTAAATTATTTAATTAACCCCAGTCCAATATATTTAAAGCGCAGCTAGTCTATTAGAGCTGTCACTCCACAGTTTGTCTAAAAATGGGTGACAAATCGAAAACTGAGTATTTTATTATAATGTTCTCGCAGCTATTTTAGGAGAAGCGTAACACAAAAAAAAATCATAATCTGTTTTCCAAAACATCTAAATAACTTATTAAAATTAAATATATGTTTTTGTTTATCTATCGAAAAATATAGTGATGTGCCACTACAAGCATTTTCTACCCTCTATTCTACTACTTGTATACTACGAATAAATAAGCCTGAGGCTTGAACAACTCGATAAGAATATGTAAAACATGTATAGTGAATAAATAACGCCGTTAAGCCTCTAAACCTCCGGGTCGCTACGTGACATCCCTTATTTTTCCAACAACTGCTTCTACGGTAAAATTTAAATTAAAAAAAAAGTGAAATAAAAAATATTATATAGTTATGTTTAACTCAAGTAATGAATTTATACATTTGAAATAACAATAAGAGCGCAGTAGCTAATAATTTGGGTCAGTCATATGTTTGAATTTCCTTAGACCTTCCGTTTATATTAATGCATTTTTATTCCACATTTTCCGAACCAAACGCTGCGGTTTGGCTAGTAATCAGAGCCAGAAAATGAAAATTTAAAATATTTCATTCGCCCTAATGGGAATCGAACCCACAACTGTTACAGTCGCTTGAAATGTCATTTCTCTTATCTTATAAAGTTATTAAACATTAAGTGATATCCGTTTCTATCATCATCTCTACATGAGAGTGCATATTATAGGAGTACAAAATTCTAAATTCACAAATATTAGTGTAATCAATAGAAAAATATAATTAAAAAAATACTACTAAAGTTTTTGTTGAGTTCCGCCACTTACCACGCAGTATCTCGAGCTTGGACAATAAGTGGCGAATAGAGAGTTGTATTTTATTCGGCCTCACGTAGCACGTAGTCTCCTGCACATAGAATAGGAGAGGGAACCTGGGAACCCAGTATTAAGAATCTTCGTTCCCATTAAGACACTTCGTTCCCTACTTTCCGTTGAATTCTGGAGGAATTGCATATTGAATGGCGGACCTCAATGCCGCGCTTTGAGTTCTAATACAATTTTTTTTTCTATTTAATATATTATATACAGCGGGAACCTAAAAAAAGCACCTTAGCCTTCCTTAACAAAAACCTAACCAAAACTAATCGGCAAAACCTATTTTTGATAAAAACGAACCAAATCATGTACAAAACGGCTATTAATTTTCCCTAATACAAAACCACGTAATTTACTTCACACCTTTCATGCTACGAATTTCTCTTTCTATTTCCTTTATATTTGAGTGACACGTGTCACTCCTACGAATGAAGAAAATCATATTATTATGTCTAAAATTGGATTAGGTCTTGGTTCTCTACAGAGCAGGGGTTCCCAATCTTTTCTTGATCAGGGACCACTTTTATAGAATTCTTGTTAATAAGGACCACTATGTAGGTGTAATAAAAAATAAATTAATAATTAAACAAAAATAATAATTTCAAAGTCAAAAGTTTAAAAAAAATCTGACATTTTGTATGACGGGGTGTATGAATTTTTAAGTAAATATTAAAAATCTATGAATTTCAAAGTATATTAGTAAATTTAAACGTCAAAATATTTTATGTTTTACTGAGGAAACAACTTAACTGTAGGCAAATTTTTCTCAAACACCACTATTGGTCCACGGACCACTGGTTGGGAACCGGTGCTATAGAGCATGCCACCTCAATAAATAATTTTATATGTAACTATATAGTAATATCTAATAATAAATGTTGTTTTCATTTTTGTTGTTGAACAAGGATGAGGTTATTTCCATCTACTTTCCGTGTTTGTTGAGTAGCGTAACTTAACGCCGCGCTTTGCCTCGACGCCAAAGCGAATAATTGAAAAGATTTATTTTTCTCGAGTAGGAATCGAACCCAAAATCTTTCCGCTGAATTCTGGAGGCATTTTGTGTTGAGTGTCGGAACTCAACGCCGCGTTTTGCCTCTTCACCAGAGCGAAAAGTATTAAATATTAAATATTTAATATCTGACCTCTGCCTATCCTGCTATAGGCGGGATACAGCGTGAAGCTGAAGAGAAATAAGAAAAGGTTACCTACATTAAAATAACAAAAACAAAAAATATCATTTAAGTTCATCGTTCTATGTTCACATAAAATCGTAATATAGATAAAAGTTATTAAAAGAATGTCTTTACTAATAAGCCGATAAAATATGATACCAAATATAAGAAAACGAAAAGATTTCATTTTCACACAGATAACATTTTTTTATATTTTTAAAGTGTTTTTCCAAACTACAGGAATGAAAAATACTTATTAAGAAAACGTATAAAAATTCACATTTCTTTGGAAAGCGTCCAAAGCACTTTCTAAAGAGGCTTCACGCTGTATAATAAGAATTAAGACACACCGTTCCCTACTCTCCGCCGAATTCTGACGGCATTGCGTGATGAGTGGCGGAACTCAACGCCGCACTTTTGCCTCGACACTAGAGCGAAGAAATAAAAACATAAATGTAAATAAATATTTCACTCCTCGAGTGAGGATCGAATCCACTACCAGTCGCGTTTTCAGTGACACTTTGTGCCATTGCGCCACGACTGGCCTCAAAGAGGCGCGGGTCCAAATCCCGCTACGTTCATATTTTAATATGTTTTCTTAATAAATAGATTTCCAAACATTAAGCCCTGATAACATTTAATTATACTTATTACTTATAAATTCTTGCCTTATCTATTGCTATTTGCTATCACTCATAATCCTAAGATTGTTTTTGACTTGTTTTATTTTTAAAACTAGGGGAAAAGTTATGTTCGAAGTATATATGAAAATGGAAATGTATCCAGGACTAGCAGAGAGGATCAAGTGACTCAATATTCCGTTCTTCATATTTCACGCTGTATCCTGCAGCAGAGTAGGTATTGGGAACCTAGTGTTAAGACACTCCGTTACCCAGTCGTGGCGCAGGAGCACAAGCGTGTGTCGGTAAACGCGACAGTTTCGATTCCCACTCCGGTGTCGAGGCAAAGTGCGGCGTTGAGTTCCGCCACTCAACATGTAGCGCCTCCAGAATTCGGCAGGAAATGGGAAACAAAGTAGATATGTGATAATCTACATTTTTAATTTTCTCCAGATTCACTGATAGGCCTCCTTCGTGTCGTTTTCGTTCTACGTGACATATGCAAGAGAAAATATTCTCAACTAGCACGCCTAAAAGTCATAAAATAAAGAATGGAACCGATATTAGTAAAATTAGAAAAATATTGTAAATTTTAACACTTCATTTTCTTGGTGCAGGGGCATAAACCTGTGATTTTAAACGCGACAGCTCGTGAGTTCGATTCTTCCTCGAGGAAATTAAATATTTATTATTTCTCTTTCCTCGCTCTGGTATGGAGGACTAAGCGTGGTGTTGAGTTCCGATACAACCGTGTGATCCCGGCCTAAAATAGGATCATCCTGGTACTGGTGGTGTCGTAAGAGGCGACTAAAGTACGAGTAGTAGAGTCACGTCGCCAGCAATGGCAACACGCATGGACAGACTCGACCGGATCATTACCACTCCCGGCATTTAAAACCAGCGTTAAGTAGTGGCTCTATGCCATTGCATTTCGCATCAGGTAATGCCGGGCTCCGGCGCCCAACCCACCTTGTCGGCCGGCAACGCACCTGTAGCTCCTCTGGTGTTGCACGGGGTCGTGGGCGGCGGTAATCACTTACCATCAGGTGACCCGCACGCTCGTTTGCCTTGTCTTTTTCCATAAAAAAAAACTCAACACACAATCAATCAACACAATCTGGCTTCAGAATTCGGCGGAACGAACGTGAAGAACAAAGTGTCTTAGGTTGTCTTTGCGGGATAAAGCGTAAAGATGGAACAAAAAAATCAAGTTTCACTATTTCTCCAAGAAACTTTACGTGTAAATAATTTTGTTTTTTAACAAAAAAAAAACGATTTCAAACGATGAACTAAAAAGTAAAAAATAATTTTGCATAATGTAAAACGTATTTTGATTTTGTTAAGCAACAGTAACATTTAAGAAAAATATAATCGAATTGACAACCTCCTTTTCTTACAAAAGTCGGTTAAAAACCATGTCAAAGTTGTGCTTTTCGACTATGGGGAAAAAATTGTCCTAAATTCATTGTAAGTTATAGCTTATTTCGAAATATCTTGTAATATATCAACGGATTACAACATTTTTTTACTCTATTATATGTTAGCATTACAATCTATATAATATTTGGTTTGGCGCTTTACTAGGACAATATATGTATAGGATTATTTATTCTATTACATTATAATATCTAATCGTAATAAATCTTTTCCAACTCAAGAGAGTTGGAGATACTTTATTATGAACATAAAATACTGAGGACGTCGTGGTGTAGGGGCACAAGGATGCGATTGTAACATGACGGTTGTGGGTTCGATCCCCATTCGAGGTATTGAATTATTATTGATTAATATTTTCATTTGAGGCCAGTCGTGGCTCAGGGGCACAGAGTGTGACTGTAAAACCGACTGTTTGTGGGTTCGATCCGACTCGAACCTTGAAACTCGAGGAGATAAAATATGTACTTAAATTTATATTTTCATTTCTTCGCTTTGGTGTCGAGGCAATAGAGCGGCGTTGAGTTCCGCCACTCAACACGCAATGCCTCCGGAACTCGGCGGAAAGTGGGGAACGGTGTGTCTTAACACTAGGTTCCCTCTGCCTACCCTGCTTTCTGCGGGATACAGCGTGAAGCTGATAATATTTTCATTTTTTCGCTCTGGCACCATGACGAAAGCCCGGAGTTGAGTTTCACCACTCAACGAAAGTGGGGAACGTTTGGGGAGGGTTTTATCACTGGGTTTCCTCTGACTACCTAGCTGTATGCAGAATACAGCGTGAAGCTGATTATTTGATTATAAAATACAAAAATAAAGTTATTTTTGTATTTTATAATCAAATTATCAGCTTCACGCTGTATTCTGCATACAGCTAGGTAGTCAGAGTTTAGTTTAGTTTAGTCAGAGATTAGTTCTAATGTTTTTTATTTTTTATTTTTAGGTATACCTATATAAGCTGTGCCATATATTAAAATTTTAAAATTATTTTCCCGGTAGGAATATAACTTTTAACGAAAATGTCAGATTTAATAGAAGTTTGTGTATGGTATAATAAAACGTCACATAATCAGTTATTTATTATTTTGGGGAATACCTCAGTGTCGGTAACAATAACGTCAATTAAAA
This sequence comes from Heliconius erato x Heliconius himera, assembly GCA_013421005.1. Lineage (NCBI taxonomy): Eukaryota > Metazoa > Arthropoda > Insecta > Lepidoptera > Nymphalidae > Heliconius > Heliconius erato x Heliconius himera. The sequence goes on from JAATLQ010001509.1 coordinate 30,870, forward strand.
CTTTTTAACTAGTTGCGATTTTTTTTTAGTTATACAGTGCATCCAGTACGTAGTGGGGGGAATCTGGGAACCTAGTGCTAAGACACTCCATTCTCGTTCCCACTTTTCGACGTATTTTAGTGGCATTGCGGTGGCAGCTGCGGACATCAACGCCAGCCATTTGTCTCGTAACCAGATTGAGAAAATGAAAATATCAAATATTAAATTTCTTCGAGTGGGATGGAACCCACAGCCGCGTTTACAGTCACTTTTTCCCCTGCGCCCCTGGCCCTGGCCTTAATTTTCCGCATGTTTCGATTTTTTTTTCCGTTATGCTGTTTCCGTTTAGTTCCGTTTATGTGGTGTAAGCAGAAGGAACCTAGTGTTCAGACACTCCGTTTCCCATTTTCCGCCGAATTATGAAGTGTTGCGTGTTAATTTGAGGAATTCAACGCCGCACTTCGCCTCATAACCAAAGCGAAGAAAATAAAAATATGAAACATTTAATTTCTTAGAGTGGGAATCGAACCTACAACCTGCCGCGTTTACAGTCACACATTCATACCCCTGCGCCACGACTAGCCTTAGTTTGCACAAGTTAAGTATATTGACAAAGGCTCAAAGCGGAAACCAATGTACGGGTGAAGATCCCACTGTCGTGTGCAGATCACAAGGGAGTCGTATAAAGACTAGTTTCGCACTGGAAATTCAATTGTTATTTGTTTTGTTTGTATTGTAAGACGATTTCAGTTTATTTTTTTATTTTTTTTAATGTCACGCTGTTTCCCAAATACTGCAGGGTAGGCAGAGGGAACCTGGTGTTAAGACACCGAATTCCCCATTTTCCACCAAGATTTGATTCAATTCGACATCAGAATGAAGAAATAAAAATATTCAATATTTCATTTCCTCGAGGCGGGATCGAACCCACTACCTGCGCCGCTTATAATCACATACTTGTGCATCTGCGCCACAGCTCGCCTCAAAGAGGAATGAAATAAGTTGGTTGGGTTTCGTAAATCTCCCATCATTTCTCAAACTCATCCTTACTAAGCTGTGGGATTTAGTGATGTACAAAAGAAGACAAGTCTTTATCACGTCACTCAAATATTATTTTATTCCATCACTAATTCTGCGTGAAAAATTAGTTGCACAGAATAAATAGATTCTTTTCATAATACTGTCTAGTAGGTTTGGGAGGAATATATATTTTTTGCATTTTTTTGTATTGAAATAATACATTATTTAAAAGTTAAGATTGCTAAATAAAAAATCTTTTCAATAATTTACTTAGGTGTTACTCAAAACGCTATGCCTCTAGAACTCAGCGGAAAGTGAGGAACGGAGTGTCTTAACACTAGGTTCCCTCTGCCTACCCTACTGTGTGCGGGATACAGTGTGAAGCTGATTAAAGCTTAGGTGTGATAAAAATGTCATAAAATAAATTAAATCTATACAATTTAGCAATTCCATTTAGAGCTTAAAAGCTTTTCAGTAAAGCTTGACAAGCTTAACGAGATACAAATTTTAATATATAAATATTAATCAAAAGAAAGATCATGAGATCTAAAGGAATATATTTAGATATAAATAAATTAAATTAAATATCTAAATTATAATAATATCAAAATTGTATGCTAAAATTTCATATGTTTAATGTGAATCTAATATTTACTTATCATTAACAAAATTGTTAATAATGGGTTTTAGATTTTATCCGACTTATAGCAGTGATAAGAAAATTTAATATTTAGACACTCCGTTCTCCTTCCGCTCGAATTTGAGACACTATTTTTTGGAGTGGGGATCGAAAATAACTTTTATAGATTGTTTTACATTATTCCTATTTTACAAGATTTTACCATATAACACGCATTATGTTATACAAAAATATTTTATTCTTAAAATCATGTTATTTTTTTCTTGGAAAATGAAATATTTATGATTGTACAAGTGTAACATAAGATAAACGCAGTCAGTATAGTAAAAGTGTTAGAGTAGTCGGTGACAAAATGGATTTACTTTTTATGATATTTTTTTATCAGCTTCACGCTGTATCCCACACACAGCAGGGCAGGCAGAGGGAACCTAGTGTAAGACACTCCGTTCTCCACTTTCTGCCGAATTCTGGAGGCATTACGTGTTGAGTGGTAGAACTCAACGCGGCGCTTTGTCTCGACACCAGAGCGAAGAAATGGAAATATAAATTGAAGTAAATATTTCATCTCCTCGAGTGGGGATCGAACCCACAACCAGTCGGTTTTACAGTCACATTTTGTACCGCTGCGCCACGACTGGCCTCATATGTCTGTATATGATATTATAGAACTAAATTAAAGTCATATCGCTTTTAAACTGAGTTAAAACTTGTATTACTCTCGGGAATTCGAGCGACGTGTATGAGCTGTCAATAGATAGAATTATACTCATCACTAAATATTCAACTATCTATATTAATGGTATTTAAATTTGACTTTATTTTAAATTAAATATATAATATAGAGTGCTTAACATGTTCTTTTTGAATGTGAAATATTTTTGCGATTTTTTTAATGTTTACTAAGAATTAGTTAATATTCGAACATTCTGAACTAAAATTGGGTGTGTATTGTTGCTGTAATTATAGAGCGGTGTTTAGTGCTGCCACTAAACAAGCAAAGTCTGGAATTCAGATGTGGATTAGCTTCTGAGGCCAGTCGTGGGGCAGGGCCACAAAGTGTGGCTGTGGGTTCGATCCCGAGAAAATTAAACATTTACTAACATTTATGTTTTCATTTCTTCGCTCTGGGGTCGAGGCAAAGTACGGGGTTGAGTTCCGCCACTCATCACGCAATGCATCCAGAAATCAGCGGAAAGTGGGGAATGGTCTTAACACTAGGGTTTTTAGATTTTAATGATTAATTTTGATTTTAAAGGTAATTTAATATTGATTTAATTTAATTTTGATTACCTTCTTTCTATCTACCCTACTATGCAGTAGGTAAAAAGCGTAAGAAAAGCAAGTGAATTATGAACTAAATAAAAAACTCGACTGCATAAAATAATTTAATATATAAATATACAGTAACACTCACAATAACAGGACATACTCAATGAATACCATGTATCAAAATTGGTTTACTGGATTAACATTTACAAGGGAACAAAGGAACGGACATACAAACTCGCTAAAACATAACTCTCCTTTTGGGCTTCGCCGCTATTGGACAAAATAAATTATATGACGTCACTCAACACGTAATGCCCCCAGAATTCGGTGGAAAGTGGGGAACGGAGTGTCTAAACACCAGGTTCACTCCACCTTCCCTGCTGTGTGCAGGATATCGCGTGAAGCTAATTTAATTTAATTATTAATACTGTCGATTGACTAAGAAAAAAAGGTTAACCAACGACAATGCTTTAACTTTGGGGATTACCTGACCCCTGACTATATAGGTATTTATCGTTTCTAAGTGAATGGAGCGCACAATAAAGATAATATTTACTCAGAATACAATGAACTCAAATTACGTAATGTTGATATTTTTCTTTTACAATATATTTGCTGTAACGTGTTTCTATTAAATTATGTTTTGTTATGATATTTGCTTTTATTTTTAGGTTTTTTTACGTATTGTTGTGTATTTTATGATTAGGTAGGGGAGCTGAAGTGGTTTTTTTTCAGCTTCACGCTTTATCCCGCATGTAGCAGAGTAGGCACAGGGAGCCTAGTGTTAAGACACTCCGCTTCCCGTTAACGCGGCGTTGAGTTCTACCACTCAACACGCAATGCCTCCAGAATTCGGTAGAAAGTGGGGAACGGAGTGTGTTAACACTAGGTTCTCTTTGCCTACCCTGCTGTGTGTGGAATACAGCGTAAACTGATAATTTGATTTAATTTTAATTTACTAAAGGAGTTTTAAATTCTTTTTATTATTTATGGTACATTATTTTTCACGTTCCTACTATACACCGATAATGGTAGCACCTGCAATTAAAATATATTCTTATTTTTGTGTTTGTATTTTCTACAGCATCGAAGTAAAAATGGTTGGTCAATTTTCCATTAAGCTCGTTAAAAGTATTTTATATTTACGTTACAATTTTTAGCGGTACATTTTCTTACCGGAATTAGAATGATATCGATGTAATTTTATTAGTCAGTACCTATATGTAAACGGAATAAAGAGATGTGTTTAAACTTTTCACTTAACGGTATACGATATACAATATACATTTTTCTCTGCGGTTACCCTGTATTTTAAAAAAAATATTTTTTTGTAAAATACTTACATGTTTTTTCATATGGTTAAAAAAATCAAAATCAGCTTCACGCTGTATCCCGCACACAGCAGGGTAGACACAGGAAACCTAGTGTTAAGGCACTCCGTTCCCCACTTTCTGCCGAATTCTGGAGGCATTGCGTGTTGAGTGGCAGAACTCAACGCTGCGCTTAACCTCGACACCAGAGCGAAGAAATGGAAATATAAATTTAAGTAAATATTGCATCTCCTCGAGTGGGGATCGAACCCACAACCGGTCGGTTTTGCAGTCACACCTCGTGCCGCTGCGCCACGACTGGCCTCAAATAATAATAAAATAAATTAATTAATTTTAAAAAAAAATAACAGAAACAACAATAGGCCGATAAAGCGACTTCAAAGGTTTTGAAGCCGCTCGAGTTTATTTAGTTGCTCCTCTTTAATGTCAACAAATATCAGCACAATCGAGAATTGGTAATAGGAGTGAGTTTGCCAGCGCAATTTTGGTAGGTACGTAACTTACGCAAAGTTGCAAAGCAGCATAAATCTTTCTACTTACCTCTCCTATTTGTCTTGGGGAACCCAAGGGCCCCAAGATAAATGCTTGTCCATAATTCCTTTGATTGTTATAGTCAACATTTGTGATAAATCAATTTTCGACAATAATCTAAGACTACCGATTACAATTGATTGACTTATTGAAGGATTTATAGTAAGTCTTAAATGTTTGCTCTGAACTGAATATTTATTTTCTCGATTATATTGGGCAGTCAGTTATAGTACCTTGTACATAGATTTGCAAGTTGTCAGCATACAGGTCGTAGAGAGAAGGAATTTTAAGACAGATGGTATTAAAATAATGAAAAAAGGAGAGGAGACAACATGCCACCTTGTACGACGCCAGCACTTGTGAGAGACCATTCAGAATATGAATAATTTATTCGAATACGCTGTCAGAGTGTCAGTGGCTGTCAGAGTGGGAACGAAACCAATCGATCACCTCAGGAGATATGCCAGTAAAGCAAGTAGTATGTTAAAATCAACAGTGCTGAAGACATTTCTGAAAGCTAATAATGTCAACACCGTAGTCTTCTGATCATCCATACTATGTCTCATCTCATCGGTGATCTTGACTAAAGCAGTAGTCGTACTATGTCCATGGCGATTGCGGGACTGTAAGAAATTTAGATATTTTGAAAGGAATGTCTTTAATTGCTTGTGAACAAGGAGTTCTAGCACTTTTTCTAACAGTGGAAGGATAGAGGTCGGACGATCTACCTACTTATATCGTGAGAGATTACTTTGGAATTTTATTAATTATATTTATGGTCTTCTGTCAGATTAATTAGGAAATATTGTCAGGTCACACGCGTGTTAATAATCAAATAGCGGCCCCCAATAAAATTTTCAAGAAATATTTCCGAGTTAGAATAGAACCCGCACGCTTCACGTACTGTAAGATAATTCACTTACCACGTTGCTACGACGGCCTCATATCTTAACATACACATTAGATATGAAATAATACAACGTAATATATATATATATTTTATGGTCATATATTTACTTGTCTATCGTATATTTATGTTATGTGGCTATAAATATAAATATTAAATTAGATAGAAATATGTAGCACTAGTCTCTTAACATATCTGACAAGTAATAGAAGCTCCAGTCTTAGAAAGCTGTTATGTTAGTAATATTGCTGTTGTTCGCAATATATTATTTTTAATATCATTTTAAATAAATATTAGGATTATTATTATATAATAATTGAGGCCAGTCGTGGCGCAGGGGCTCAAAGTGTGACTGTAAACTGATCTGATGTGTCGACTGATTGTGGGTTCGACTCCCACTCGAGGAGAAGAAATATTTATTTACATTTATATTTTCATTTCTTCGCTCTGCCACTCAACACGTATTGCCTCCAGAACTCAGCGGAAAGTGGCGAACGGAGTGTCTTAACACTAGGTTCTTTCTGCCCACCCTGCTGATGCAGGATACAGTGTGAAGGCGATATTTGATTTTATTTTAAATAAATAGTACAGTACATTTGAACCCACAACCATCACGAGTAGAAAGTGTGATTGATGTATATTCATAAATATATTTTAGCAGCGCCATTGAAATTTATATTTATTAGTTTCAAGGACATAGAAAACTAATCCAATATTTCAATATTAATAATATTTAGAACACGATCTATTTAAGTAAAACTGTATAATTCAGTTTCAAGATTGAAAACTACTTCTGAGTTGCAAACTCCTCGAGCTCTCGGAAAGGAGATTCTTTTTTCCTAGTTGGTAACTCTTTTAGTATAGTACTTGAACTTATCGAATAATTCCTTCGACCAATAAAGATGCTTGAGTCTCACTTATGTGGTTTATTTTTCAAATTTTTAAGATTTTTACTTAGATATAATATATTTTATTAGATTTAGGTGTCTTCTTATTAAAAGTACTTTTTAATAAAAGTAGTACAAATCGATTTTTATTTATTTTGAGTTCTATCTTTCGTTACTTGCAAGGTGAGTAAGGAAGTACAAATAATATAAAAAACTGTATTTGTCTGTTATTCACCTATTTTTTGTTAGATAACAGATCTCTATGGGCTCTAAGCCGGATTCTTTATATAAATAATTTTGGTTCCCAAAAATATTATGTAATTTGATACTATTTCTCTAAATGTGAGTTAAACTTTATAACAAAAGAAATATAGAAATAAAAATAAAATAATATTAAAAAAATATAATTGGATAAAAAACAACAAAGAAAGGAAAGAAATTGTAAGAAATTTAAATATTTTCCTCAGCGATGTTTAAAATAAGACATGAATATTGGAACACAATGAAAATATTTTTGTTTTACGATTTCGTTCCTTCAATTTCATTATATTCTAATCTTCATACAAAAAATATGAGTTTATAAAATTATAAAACAACAGTCATTACTATAGAGAAATAAGTTGTAAAAGGCGTAAAAGAGTTTCGACTTAGCTCGATGAAGAATTATGGCTAAAAAGTAAAAGCGCTTGGATAGTTTTCAAGGTGCACCGGTTCGAATTCTGCTCCTTTTATACGTTTACATTTTTATACGTTTTCTAAAAAAGTACTTATCTTCCCTTTCTTAAAAAAATAATTCAAAGCGCCAGTCGTGACGTGGCACAAGAACAACAAGGACTGTGTGACTGTAAACGTGACAGGATGTGGGTTCGATTTTCACTTCAGGAAATTAAATATATAACATTTTTATTTCCTCGCTCCGGCGATGACGAGCCAAAGTGTGGTGCTGAGTTCTGCCACTCCACACGCAATGCTTTCAGCCTTCAGCGGAATGTGGGGAAAAGCAGTGTCCTAATGGGAACGGAGTGTCTTTACTAGGGATATAGTGTGAAGCTAATAAAAATTTCTCATGTTTTGTTATATATTTAACTAAACCTCTATTTAAAGTAGCTGAACCATTCAACGTATTTTGCGTATTTTCATTTCCTTAAAATACTCAAGATAAAATAAAACATGTAGTATGCAGGTTTATACTTATCTATTATGCGGAATAAAATACCAAATATATATTTGTTAATGTCTTAAAATGTTAATGTCTAAAAACTTAAATTGTTAATGTCTAAAAACATTCAATAGAGTATTAAATAAGTAAAAAATATAGAGTCGATTTCCTCCTTTTACAGAAGTGGGTTAAAAAGTAGGAACCGGGTGCTGATTAACAAAATATTTAGTTACCGGTCGCCTTTGGCTTTTCTTCACTTCTTTGAAGCATCGAAATTTTAATTAAAAATATATAATTAAACTAAAAGAGTGAATGTTTATTTTGCTTTATTTTTTATATTTTTTATATATTGTCAATTTTTTTCCAGCTGTATCCCGCATATAGCAGGATAGGCAGACCGGGCATGCTTTTGTCTTGGTTCAAGAGTGATAAAAGAAATTAAAATACTAACTAATAAAAGTTCATCTACTGAGCGGGAATCGAACCCACAACCGTCACTTTACGGGCTCACGTTTCTGTCCCTGTTTCATCTTAATAAAATATTCATTAAATTCATTAAAGCTTTTCCGTGCTTTTTCTTAAGTAAAAAGGATTTGATAATATGCCTTATAAGAATTATGTAAACAAGATAAGCTTTGAATCGGCGCGGCGGTAGGGCAGTCTTAATACACGGTTGTGACTCGATATCTACTAGGAGAAATAATTTGACTCAAAGAGCTTTATGGTATGACTAGTAAGTTTAATATCCCTATGACTACCATAATCTTGAAAACTCTCTTCCCTTGTAAAGAGGAATCATAAAACCTAAGCCACCACTGGTGGAGCGGTTTCTAGTATTCAGGATATGGTTAAATATTTCAGTAAGTATGAGCACACCAAATGAGCTCAACGATTTCCACGCTTCGATTAGAATATCGTCAGATGCCATTACTTTTTTGTTCGGAAGCGAATCGAAAGCCATTACGGACTTCGTCTAAGGTTATTGGGATAATAAGTACGGGTATGCGGTGAGCCGTGATGATGATCGCATTGACGCTGAGTGTTCAGGAACTCCTGGAACTATCTTCACCATCTCTCCTTCAGATAGCCATGACTACAAAGCAGCCTGCCCTGGAAATATCTGATGCAAAGACATTTTGCGATATCTTGCGTCGCTTTATCCCAGGAACGGGCCAGTTTGCAAATGAGCTTCTGGATGGAGGGGCCTCCACAGTTTGAAGTTTATCATATAGTCAAAGTCACATAATTTTATTCAAAATAAGAAGTTTACATGCTTCACTTTTTGAACGTCAAATAATTTACCACCAGTTCACTAAAATTAATGCCTCAGACCTGAGAAGAACCGGCGCAAGAAACGCAGCGGGACTTATTTTTTTTTCAATCAATTATACAAAATCACATTTCAACGTTTCTGACAATGATACTTTGAAATGGACTGCAGCGAGCATTTCATTCCCAAGGCGTGTTATCATGTATATAATCATTAATTTGGTAATAACCTTTAACACACAAACGTCTTTTCACAACTTTTTTAAATGGTGATATAGAACATTCTCTGACATTTTCTGGGATCCTATTGTAAAAGCGTACACATTGTCCCATAAAAGAATTACGGACCCGATGTAATCGGATGATAATAAACTCTCACTGCGGACTCTGGCTACAGCTCTTTTGCTTGCACGTTTCGATCCTATGTACTCCAGTCTGTCTTCAGGGGAGTTGGATTGCACTCCTTCATTCAGAACCACCTCCTGCACAATGTCATTCCACCACTCTCTCTGCTCTTAAACTCCATACTCTTAAATACAACATTAGTCAAGATTTCATTATATCATATTACAATGTTCCATGTTACGATATGTCGTAAAATGTAATACTAAGCTATAAAAATGTTCCTTTATTACAATCTAAATAATCCATGTAGGCGTATTTGTGCTATTTATATGAAAGTAAGAAATGTGTTAAATCTAATTAGAATTATTTTTTTAGCCTCACGCTATATCCTGCTCATAGTTAATAATAATAATAATAATAATAATATTTATTAAATTAAGGAAAATTCGTACATAACAAAAACTTAAATCGGTAATAACTGCATTAGTATAAAACTGTGTTGCAGCTATTAACTCCCACCTCGCAATCGTCCTTTAATATAATATATAACTAATTTTACAAACAAATAAAATAATAACATAATATTTAACAAGAACCAATCATGAAATATAAAAACAAAATTCAATAATTAAAAATATA
>JAATLQ010001515.1:0-10088 GCA_013421005.1 Heliconius erato x Heliconius himera
ACTCATGAATTGTCAGCACCTTCGAGCCTGTTTCTCCTCCCCATCCCTGCGCGATCAGAGATTCTTTCTCCTCCTGCGTAAATGTGAGATACAGTGTGTATTTTAGATCTCCCGGTACTGGTGTCATTTTGATATCCTTCATAGAAAGGGACCGTACTACCCTCTTAGACGAGTATATACCAGGATATATCTCTCGCAGGGCGTAGGCGACGTCCATGGGACTTCTGTGAGTACACACTTAAGTCATTGTTTTAAAACACACCGTTCCCATTAAGATATTTCCATTTCCCACATTTTGGCGATTTCTTGAGACATTGCGTTTTAAGAAGCAGAACTCAACGCCTGCTTTGCCTCATTACCAAGAAACTGAAAATATTAAATATTCCACTCCCTTGGGTGGGAGTAGAATCTACAATCGTCGAGCTTATAGTGCCAGACAGCCTCTGTCTTTGTAATAATAATAATTTATGAAACTTTAAGTTAATCACATGTCAGGCACTTGTGAAATCTTATAATCAAGACACATTGAAGGCAAAGAGCGGAGAATACTCTCATCAAAAGATAATAAGGCAGAAAATTAGCTATTAGCCGAGACAAGGCGTCTTGTAACGAGAAAATTAAGATGTAATGGCGCTACGATGTATAGGGTGACATGTGTCGATTATCCTTTAATACATATATTATAGTATTTTTTTTCAGGTTCACGCTGTATCTCGCATAGAGCAGGACAGGCAGAGGGGGCCTATTGTTAAGTCACTCCGTTATCCACTTTCCGGCGAATTTTCGAGGTATTGCTTGTTAAATGGTGGAACTCAACGCCTCATTTTGTCTGAAATGAAAATATTAACAAATAATCATTCATTCCCCGAATGGAGATCGTATCGATCGTCACACCCTTGCGCCCTTGGGCCACGACGGCTGCAATTTTACAAAAATATATTATAGATACTTGTATATCAGTGTAGTTAAGTTGGCGAATTATGGGAATGATTTACTTATACTTTTAAGGATGGTTTAAATATAGAAGTAAATAAAAAGTAAAAGTATATAAATAAAGTATATGTTAAGATTACTTTTAAGAAATGTTTACAACCATATTTCATTGAATTAACTATTAAAGAAATTAAAATTAAATTAACTTCACGCTGTATCCCGCACATAACAAGATAGACAGACGGAACCTCAAGTTACGACACTTCGTTCCCAACTTTCCGCCGAGTTCTGGAGGCATTGCGTGTTGAGTGGTGGAACTCGACGCCGCGCTTTGCCTCGAAACCAGAGCGAAGAATAAAAAAAAAGAAATAATAGTAAATAAATAATTTAAAAAAGGGCATTATTATAACTTAGTTTGGAAATTTCTAATTGTACACATGTTAGATGTGGTACAGTTTTCGGTCTCTTTTCCTAGTTATAAGTTAGTTTTTATCTTTTTCAGGACGTCTTTGTCGTCGTTCAGTGGCATATGTATGTACCTATATGTATGTTTGTATCCCACGTTCCCTTTATTTTTATGCTACGGTGCATTCAGTTCTACTATAGAGAATATGCGGAAAAAGAGAATATTATTTTTGAATATGTCTAAGATCTACCTATTTTAAACCAATATAAGACAGAGAAACCTAGTGTTAAGACACTCGTTCCCCATTTTCCGCCGAATTCTGGAGGCATGGCGTGTTGAATGGTGGAACCTAACGCCTCGACACCAGAGCGCAGGAAATATGAATATTCAATATTTAATTACCTTGAGTAGGAATCAAACCCACAACCTCGTTGTGCGCCTGCGCCACGACTAGCCTCGAAAGTTGCTGACTTTATAATAACATTTCCATGTACCTATATCATTTCCAATTTATTATATAAAATGTTGTTTAAGTTCATGCACCAATTAATTATTGCTATAATTAAGTAAATACAAATTAAATTGAGTAAAAAATCTGTGATTAATTATTTATTTATCCGAATGCTTTATCTGCAAATATTAAAGGGTTATTAAAAAATATTTCAGCCTGCTTTTGTATTGTACTTTTTTTACCTTTTTTTAATATCATATAAAATTTTAATACAATCGTAGATTTCTTAAATAATATTTTTATTCAATATACATCAACACTTAAATTGAGGCCATATGGGCAGGCAGGGGCACAAGTGTGATACAATAAACGCGACAAGTTGTAAATTCGATTCCCACCCGAGCAAATGCAATATTTAATACTTTCATTTTTTTGCTCTGGTAACAAGGCAAAGGACGGTGTGGAGATCCACAACTTCAACTCATGTAATGCCTCCAGAATTCGATGAAAAGTGGTGAACAGGAACGAAAACGTACCTTAAAACTAGGTTCTTGAGTGGCACGAGGTGTGACTGCAAAACCGACTGGTTGTGGGTTCGATCCCCACTCGAGGAGATGAAATATTTACTTAAAATTATATTTCTATTTCTTTGCTCTGGTGTCGAGGTTAAGCGCGGCGTTGAGTTCTGCCACTCAACACGCAATGCCTCCAGAATTCTGCAGAAAGTGGTGAACGGAGTGTCTTAACACTAGGTTCCCTCTGCCTACCCTGCCGTGTGCGGGATACAGCGTGAAGCTAATTAATTTTTAATTAATTATTAAAACTAGGTTCCCAGTTTCAGTTTCCCTCTGCCTCCCCTGCTATGTTCAGGATACAGCATGAAGCTAAAAAAAAGTAAAACTAAAGAAAAAATTTACCAAATAGCACATATGCGGCCATTTTGGATCATTTAATTGGAACTTAGAGTCAGCGGAGCGCGGCCGCCTTTTCACTCTCGTGTGCAGTTTGAACCCGTTTCCCTTTTCAATGAAGGCCCCCGACGGTTTTGTTTCAGCTGAAACAAATTGTATGGAATTGGACGTGATTTTTCTATTTGCGTGATGAAACCACATTCTGTGGTTATACTATATGAAAGTAGAACGCTCTCTCATAATAATATAAAATTTATTTAAATAGGTGACGCAAAAATTTTATAAATAGTGATATTATGATTTTTTTATAACAGATTAGATTTATTTAGTGGAGAGAAAACACGAGAAAAGCAGACAACAGATCGCACCAACAGATCGCACCGAAAAGCACCATCAGATGGGACTAATAATGCACAGGAGAGGAAGTGAAAATGATATTATGATATTTTTCAGCTTCACGCTGTATCCGGCATGTAGCAAGCACAGGGAGCCTAGTGTTCCGACTCTCCGCTCCCCACTTTTTGCTGATTTCTGAAGGCATTGCGTGTTGAGTGGCGGAACTAACGCCTTTAATATTTTTAATATTCCTTATTGTAGAAATAAAAGTTTTAAATGCAAGAGCATTCTTCGTCATTTAAGTTTACATGTTGATCTAAATTTATTCTCTCGAAATCTCGGGTTCCACGCTAATAGGAAACATCAATCTTAGTAACGCTATATTAATTTCCTCCTTTAATCGAAATTGAATTAGGATTAGAATAAAAATACTTTTCTTTTCGCCATATATGTATGGTTAATAGGAAAGTAAATTAAAATATGCATTTTAACATATATATTAATATTTTCTAAAAATATAGAAATGAATAAGTAATGTATATATTCATACAGGAGTTAACTTTATTCACCACTCAAAACTCAACGCCTCCAGAATTCGGTGGTAAGTTGGAAACGGAGTGCTCTAACGATAGGTTCACAAGTTCCCTGTGCTTACTTGGCTAAATACAGTGCGAGATATAGTGTCAAGGTAGACAAAAACAGTCTTACCTACTAATGGCCTAAGATCCCATTGCTTAAATCTGCAGTTATCTGTTTCTTTTATGAAACTTACTACGTAATTTTTTTTATTAAAGGTGATTGCGGCTGGCAACCCTAGTGTAATCTAATTTACGTTCATGTATCATTCTTTAATATAAGTTTCATTAAAAAAACAGATACCTGCAGATTTAAGCACTGGTATCTCAACCCATAACCAAATCAAATTTTGTAATACGATTGTACTTGCCCCTTCTTTAATTATTTAACAAGTGCCCCAACCGCATGCCCTCGCAGCGAAAGGCTTTCGGTTCCCCTACTTTCTTGAGATAAATAAATTCAAAGAAAACACAGACCCTTGGAGTTATTTTTAGCAATATTTTTATATAATTGAAAAAGGTAAAAACGGCGTACGTTTTTACCTTTTTCAATTATATAAAAAGTAGTAACGCATGAGCGAAGAATATTTTAGCGGATAACGTTTTAAAAAATAAAGAAATGTTAATTTTGCTCACGTTTCACAATTTATAAGTATCATTATCGTAACCATTCACGATTACGAAAATAAATTTGCTACGGTTTATTTAATATTTAGAAAATTGTCTACTAGTAGCCAGTAACCAGTTTAATTTCTAATTCACATTGATGGATTAACATTTAAAGTTAACACAAAAATAACATCGAGTATATTTAAGTTGCCTGAGATGGTGGATGGCCCCCCTTACATCCTCGTTGGTGTAAGGGGGGCTATCTTCATGCTTGACTACGAACGAGGCTCTGGCAACCGAAACTATGGCGTTATAACTATACAAATGCAAAATCTAAAATTCCATTCTTGATGTCTAGCAGCAGCGCCATTAGCGAAAAGATTTAAGCCACTGCGATCACCAACCCGCATACCAAGCGTGGTGACTAAAGCAATTTTGCCTTTTAATGAACGACGACCACAAACAGAGGCCCCCAGTTCCGGGTATTCGCACTATTCTTGGCCACGGTACCGGCAATGGTAACGGTGCGAAAGGGGGTGCTAAAAATCCTCGGGTTACGTCAGGGTACGCCAAACGACGACTGCATCTGGCAACTTTTAACGAACGCTCTTTACTGCTAAACGATCACCTGGCGGAACTAGAACTAGAGTTAAGTCTTATCAACTGGTGATAGTGGGTATATCGGAAATCCGAAGACAGAGGGGGGAGACGATAATACTAGACAGCGGTCGCTTACTCTATTTCAGAGAAGGACACCAACCATCTCAAGGTGGCGTTGGATTTATGATCCACAAATCACTCAAGAGCAACGTCGTAAAGGTTGGTAGTGTGTCGGCAAGGGTGGCGTACCTTGTCATAAGAATAACTGATACAAGTATATGCCCCTACGTCCTCACATCCTGACGATGAAGTCGTTGCCATGTACGAAGGCTATGTCTCGTACTAACACCTACTACTCGATTGTTATGGGTGATTTCAATGCCAAAGTGTGAGTACAAGATTATAACCACACAAAAAATAATAAACCAGTAGATCCAGAGATTTAAATAAAAAAGCTTTATTACATCAGTATAGATATCAAGAACAGGAATCAAACGTGTAATATTCCAATTAAATAACCTAAAATCCAAACATTACAGGAACTATAGTACTCTATAGTTGCCACATCAATAAATCTTGTAGTAAGTCACTCAGTTATACTTCTTGTGTGTTTAGATTAAGTAAGATCAAAGAAAGTGCCTCCAAGCTTTTGTTACTAATTTCCTTTGATCTTCTTATATCTCACATAAATAACGCAATCTGCTCTATTTTCATTTGAAATTAATGTAATTAAAATTACTCTATTATCGTGAGAAGCATCGACAAATTAATTAGTTTATCTCTTCCTTTTATCTTTTCCTTATATCATAAATAAAGAATACCATATTTGATTCGAACTCACCACCATACAATTGAAATATATTCTTTATTTTAATACTTTTTATTAAATATTATTAAAATAACATTGAACATTTTCAATGTATATTTTAAAACAAGAAATTACAACTTATTGTATTAAGAATGAAGTACCCACCGTCATTTATCGCCTACGGGCGACCGCTCCGTGACCCGTTTACTCGCTCGACGTTGCTCTTGTAAGTAGAATCAATAGATTTTTTTTGCTTTATAGCTTTCATACTATTATTACTTTAACTTAGTACATTTAAAGTAATTTTGGAGTCTTTTGGGAGCAACTGTTACAAAACAAATATTACAAAATAAGTAGTATTTTTTTTTGTATTAAGATATTTTCAGTTAAAATTCACAAAACATTTCTGAAACACGTGTCCAGGAGACAGGTAAAGTTGTTGGCCATTAGAGGCGTAATGTTTACTGAAAAGCCTGAAAATATGTTAAGAGGGTTCGCACCACCGTGCGCCGGCGGGCGAGGCACGACCTGACCGTAATCGCGCTACTTAGACGTTGCACTCAGGTCTTAGCTGCTTAGCTATAGATATTTTGAATATTATCCTGTTTTGCAATCAGTTATAGTTTTTTCAAATTCTTAATGACAGGATATTTTTATTTTATATGGAGTGTGTTTATAAATTTGTCGATTCAACTCAAATAAGTTTGAAATCTAAAATTCCTTGAATTCTTTTAAGAGTGAGTGCACTTAATATAAATGAGCGAAAGCAGCAGGTATTGAAATTTGATCTTTTCTGTCGCTAAACCAGTAGAAAAGGACTATTCATACATAATTAGCATTGATCGTTTTGTAAGAACTGCTATTTAAAATGGAGATGTCCAAGACGTCGTTTGATTTCTACTCGAGGAAATTATTGTATTATTCATTTTCATTTCCAAGTTAACACTACGTTCCTTCAGCCTAACTTGCTATACGGAAAAAATCGTGAAGATGCTATATAAATTAAAAATATTATTTAAAGCATTATGACACATAAAACATTGAGATTAGTCTTTTAAATTATTAATTTTATGAAATGGTTGCATTTTAGTGTAAACATTAAAGTTAAGAAGATTGAAAGGGCTTAGCTCTAAAAGGTTGAGGGTAATGCGACAGAATAAAAGATTATAAGATCTGAAATGTACTGAGCTTTGCTTTTAGGATTACCTCCATATCGTCAGATTTTAAATCTCTTATATGATTTAAGTGTTTACAGTGAATTGAATGCAGCTAGCTTATCACTATATTTTATTTAACGAATTTAATATTGGTTATATTATTAACCTTACAATAATTTTAAACATGTTTTTCGAACATTTTATTCAAATTTAATTTTCTGTGGTTTGGGAAAACACAGAAAGGAACAGATATTAGAACAGAAGGAAACAGATATTAGAAAAGCCACTCAATTTTACCTTTTCCGTTCTTCCGTAAGAGTACTGGGTTGCGTAACCTAACTTATATATCTAACTACTATATTATACACCCAGAATGCCACAATTTTTACCAGCAACTATCGCTTTTGTGTAATACATTTATATACGTACATTTCAATCTCGTCGAAAGCTATTTTTAATTAATTTATATAAATAATTGTGGCAATTGTATTATATATTTTATTTTTCTATTGTTCCTTATTGTATTGTAATATGTTTGAAAAAAATGTGAAAATGTATACAATTATAAAGAAAGTTTATTAAAAAAACTTATGTCTTCCTTAGCGACCATTTTACACAGAGAATGCCATTGTGTGAACGTTCAAGGCGAATATGTATTTAGATGAAATCTTTGCGTACACAAATGTAAATACATTATTTACGTACAAACATACGTATGTATCTTATCTCTTGCACATAAATATGTACAAACAAACTGTATGTACAAATATTGCGCCTTTGAAAGTTATAATATTTTATTGTATTTACTAAGCACTCACTAAATTGTATATCAAGTGATTACAATTTCGGCAGTATATCACCTCAAATTATGATTCAATGTGTATTTCGTTACCTACTTAACAAAGTCAGCTTCACCTATATACCGCATATAGCGGGGTAGGCAGAGGGAACCTAATGTTGACATTTTCAAGGTCTCATTGTGGTTGAGTGGCGGCCCTAAACGTCTTGCTTTTTTACATTGGTAACAGAGTGAGGAAATGATAAAATTATTAAATAATGATTAAATCCTCCGATTGGGAATGGAATCCACAACGGTCACGTCCACAATCCCATCCACAATCCAAGGCTTGTGTCCCTGAGGACGCCTCTACGACTACGACAGCCACACGTTACTAAACTAGCTCGCTCAATTAACAAAACTTTATTTTAAAATTGTATTTAACATATAAAACTTATTTAGGCGGTAACTATATATGCTTTATTTTCCACGAAAATAGAGCAAACACACCTACCTTCCTTAGAAATAAAATTAAGCTTTAATATATAAGATCAATACTTTATACGAAAACAATCCACAAACCCATGTCCACCTCAGCCTCTGTAAGCCCATACCTATAATTGTTTTACCTATTATCTTCTCCATACCTATTATTTTCTACGATATTGTGCATATGTGACAATTATACATGATTAAAACTGCATCGACTTAGATTTTAAAAATCTTTAAATATTGAGAATAATAAAAATCTTTTTATATTATAAAAATTGATAAAAAATCGTGATGCAGGGGCATAAAACTGTAAGTATATACACGACAGGTTGTGGATTCTATTCCCAGTCGAGGAAATGTTTAATATTTTGATTTCTTCGCTTTGGTGAAGACACAAAGCGCGGCGTTGAATTCAGATACGTAACGCACAATGCCTCCAGAAATCGGTTGGAAATTAGGAACGGAGTGTCTGAACCTAGGAACTTAATAGGTTCCTTACCCTACTGTGTGCGAGTACAGCATAACGCTAGAAAATTTATTTTTAATTCAATGAATTGAATAATTTATTTTAAAACAATTAGTTATGACTACAATTTCGTATATAAAACATTCGATGTAATCAGCCTAATACTACGTGTCACTAAGAAACAGAAAACTAAATACTTAAGTAAGCTAGAGGCACGGAAAGTCAAAACGGCCCGTAGTCAAGGCGACGCGGGTTCTGTAAACAATGCCGTTCTGAAATATACGAGTATGTGCCTCAGGCTGTGACCCCCGGAGATTTGGGACTCTTTATTATTTATGTATAAACGTCCTTTTTATTTAGATCTTTTGTTTTGGCTAAAGGAAGAATGAGGCGCCGGTCACAATAACGTGTGGGAACAATATTCATTCATATTCATAAACAATGTTATGAACTTTAAATTATGTAGTATCATCTAAATCCGGCAGACTCGTCGTGGCGCAGTGGTTCAGTGACTGTAAGCGAAGAGGAGCGAGCGGTTGTGAGTTCGTTTCGCCCTCCATAGACTAAGCGCATTGTTGTGTTTCACTTAACACCCAATGTCTAGAATTTTATTTTTAATTGGATGAAAATTGAGGAAACTAGTATCGTAACACTAGTTTCCCCCGATCTACCTTGTTATATGACGAATACAGGGAGAAACTAATAAAAATGTAAATAAAAAAATATTTATAGTTAAATAAATATATTTTAAATGTAACAAAAAATATCCCATATCCAGATCCGACGGCAAAATGTGACTGTAAAATCGACTGGTTGTGGGTGGTTGACCCCATCCGGGAAAATAAAATATTTATTTACAATTATATTTTCATTTCTTCGCTCTGGTGCCGAGATAAAGCGCGGCGTTGAATTCCGTTGAATTGAACCCATAACCTGTCGCGTACAGTACAGTTAGTCACACTTTCTTTCAAAGAAGAAATTAAGAAGATGCTGTCAGAGTGGAAAACTGAGCAAGATAACGTTCTCACAAAATTGAGTAACAGTATAGGAGAATTAAAAACACAAACAAATGAAATACATATAACCAATATAGAAATAGAGAAGGCACTTGAATTTATGTCGAAGAGTTTTGATGACATGATATCAAGGGTTGAAGTATTAGAAAAAAAATCCTGTGAAAAAAATGTCATTATCCAAAAATTAGAAGAAAGAATTGAATATCTGGAACGAAATTTAAACTCACCGGCCATAGAAATAAGAAATCTACCGAAAAAGGACAAGGAAACAACCGACGACCTAAAAAATATACTACAAGCTACATGCAAGACATTAAATATAGAATTACAGGCTTTTGAACCCAAAGAAATTTACCGCACTGAAAACAAAACCAATAATGGTCCCATCATAGTACGTTTTTCATCCTCCATTACTAAAAACCAAGTTTTAAGCGAGGTAAAAAAATACAATAAGCGAAATCCTGGAAAGAAATTCAATGCCTCCCTTATTGGTGCTACTAATCAAATGCCTGTTTACATATCGGAACTGCTAAACCAAAAAACAAAAAAA
>JAATLQ010001518.1:0-21165 GCA_013421005.1 Heliconius erato x Heliconius himera
CAATATTTATTAAGTGGTAGTCTAATTCCATTACGTAGTCTTCATACGCACAGGTATCAGTATCTTCATTCTCGTCACAGTAAATTGTCACTTCCTCTTCTGATTCCAAATGCATTTTTGAGTCAGTTTCTTGTAAAGAAAAGTTCAGTTTAGTTTTGTTTTTCTTTCGCGGTATTTTGTTATATATAATAATATTCAAAACTGCCCCCCTTATTTTGTTCAAAGCTGCCTCAGTGGTACTTGAAAAATTAAAAACGTCTTTTTTTTTCAAGTAAAAGTTTAAAAATTGTATTAATTTCTAGTTTATTGCATGATATATGAAAAATTCTAACTAAAAGAGGAAAAAATAAAACCATATACCATGAATTGGATCCCTGCGATCCTTACGCGTTTATTTAAAAATATATAAAATTTTACTCAAAATCAAACACTCCTCGTAACTCAACCACGGGCTCTCATATATCAGCGGTGACAAGTGACACGTGTGCAGGTTAGTGCTGCCACTACTCAAAAAAAATCTAACAAAATTTCTTTTTAAAATAGCTCTGTTAACACATATTTTCAAAGGTGCCCCTGTTCAAAGCTACCCCCCTCTCCCCTATATATTAGATAAGATAGGTATTAGAACTGTTAGAACTTAGGACTGTAGTGTATAATTCTATAGTCCAGGCCCGATACAGCAAAAACATTTGAATAAATACATAAACAATGGTCTTGACAAAAGATTAGACAGGTTCATATATAAAACCCTAAAAAAGAAATAATGATATGATATGATATATTATAAGGATTAGGATTACAAATATATTTGATTTTTAGGAGACTTACAAACAAACATTGAAACGCCAATATTGGCGTTTTTGGCAATTATATAATTGGAATATATTTTGCTTGTTTTAATATCCCGATCGTCCATATACCGACTTCTATAGTTTAAATCAAGATTCATTACTAGACGGAAAATGTTCAAAGTATTTGTAAAGACGTCATTAAACTGGCGCAACTGGTACGGGTTAGTTCTTATTATCTTCTTATATAATTCCTAAATAGAAATAAATATTTTCTTGACAGTATAAAGTTGGAACGTACGTAGATAGCATAATCAAAAATCAAAATTTAAAAAAATCTCTATTCAATTGAGTCATTCATTACAGCACTTTTGAACTCAAAGCTACATAAAAGTGTCAGTAATGTCAGCCCTACAGAAAGCTACTACTAATAAATTTTCAAAAAAAATAATACCTACTTTAGGCCATAGTATACAAAACAGAACTAATTAAACCTTAAGGCTCAAGTCGAATGATATATATTTTATATATTTCCAAACCCGGTAACTTTCCTTAAAACGTTTGTATGAGTATAGTATAAGAAATTCTGTCAGTACGATGTCGCAAGACCGCCGGCGGCAAGGCAGCGTGGCGGTCATATATAAAATACTTAAAATTAAACATATATAAATCATTTTATACAAGTTTGAGTTTTTTTTTTTTTTTCATTTTTTCGTCAATATATCAATTTCAATATAAATCTGAAGGAACCTAACATATCCAAGCAAGCTGTTATTTTCTTTAATTTTTAAACAATATCTTTAACGATTCACAATTTTTTCATTTAACAATCAGGATATTAAGCCTTTATCTCCTCTAAATAGACCATCGTGCAGTGAAACAGTCTGACTTAAAACGAAACGAAACGGCTGTAGGTTCAATTCCAGCTCCGGACCTGATTGTATTTAAATTATTTTCTTGATCCCGCTCTGGTAAACAAAACTTAACGAGCAATGTCTTGAAAATTGGACGGAAAGGAGGGAACAGAGTGTCTTAACACCAAGTTCCTTGTATCTACCCTGCTATATAGTAAAAAGTGAACTACCATTAAATTTTACCACAGTGTGACTGTTAAATCTACTGGTTGTGGGTTCGATTCCCACTCGAGGAGATAAAATATTTACTTCTATTTATATTTTCATTTTTTCGCTCTGGTGTCGAGGCAAAGCGCGGCGTTGAGTTCTGCCACTCAACACGCAATGCCTCCAGAACTCGGCGGAAAGTGGGGAACGGTGTGCCTTAACACTAGGTTCCCTGTGCCTAACCTCCTGTGTGCGGGATACAGCGTGAACCTGATTTAAATCAAATAGTGATAAATTCTAATATTACGTACGAACTTAACATAAATTCCTCTATAGTCTACACCAAATACTCTTGTCTGGCGCAAGCGCCCGCGGCAAGGCAGTTGCTATCTCCACCAGTTGTGAATTCATTTGAAAGTAACAGTAGCTAAATGTTAATTCTTGTAAAATTAAAGTAGAATGCAGTCCTTTAAAATATCTAAATGAAAAAGGTAGAAGATTAAAATAAGTGCTGAAAGAAATTTTAATTAACGTATAGTTAACTTTAATTAGAATTAAATAATTATATATTTTATTAATTATTAAAACATATTGTACAACAGGTTGCCTGATACCTAATATATCTTTTTTTTATAGTTTCACGCTGTATCTTGTAGCAGAGTAGGCAGCGGGAACCTGGAACCTCGTTACTTGAGCGATGAAATTAAAATATTTAATATTTCATACCTCCGAGTGCGAATCGAACCAACAACCGTGGATGTTAATGCCCAGAAATTTTGCTAATAATTTTTTTTCCGGAAAATTAAACAAAAAAAATATTACACGAACATATCCGTTTACACATTTCCGGAATTTATGTTAAATTCGTAGCACGTAATATTAGACATTATCACTGTTTGATTTAAATCAGCTTCACGCTGTATCCCGAACACAGCAGGGTAGGCAGAGGGAACCTAGTGTTAAAATACACCGTTTCCCCATTTTCCTCCGAATTTTCGAGACATTGCGTGATAACTAGCGGAACTGAACGCCAACCTTTGTCTTGTTACCAAAGCGAGAAATTAAAAAATAAATATATTAAAAATTTCTTTTACCAAAGTACAAACCGAACCTACAACCGCGTTTACACGCTGTGCCACTGCGCCAGGACGGCCATAATATTTTTAATCTATTATAATTTTATAAGGCACGATAATACAGTCATTATTATAATAGGTTTGTATTAGTCATCCATTTAGGAGTCCGCCTATTCGATTAGACACCCACACTAAATCATATTTGTAAGTAATAGAACTGGCGCCATCAGACTTGAGCAAGTCTACTAGTCTGTAAGAACCGTTGTTTTTTCAATATATATATTTTTTGTAGGTAAATATGTATTATATTTAATTTTTTTATTTGCATGTATAAATGATAAATGTTGCCTTAATCTTTAAATTTACATATACCTTATATGTAGGCAGAGGGAACCTGCAAACCTAGTGTTAAGACACTCCGTTCCCATTACGACGCTTCTATAACCCACTTTACACCGAATTCTGGGAGTCGAACCCACAATCTATCGCTTTTACACACACATGTACGCCGTAGCTATATATCTCATATCTACAAATGCATATTACACATAAAACGTACACATTAAAAAAAATATCATATACCAGAAAACATAAAAAAACACATTATATTTAACTAAATTCCTCAAAAAATAAAAAAAAAATTAACTAAAGCTAATTTATGGTCTTCGCAATAGTGGTCAAAATCATCTAACTGGTCGACCATTGCCCAACCGACCACCGACCACCGACCACCACCACAGAATGTTTCTGCATTTGCGAGTGAATGTAGTTCAAGATCGGGATTTAGCAACCGCGTTTTGCATATCGAAATACAACTAACATATGCACTGTCCCACGCTCTTATCATAACGGAGTAAAGTCTAATTTTGTCCAAATAAACTGCTAATGTGAAGTGTAAGTGAATATTTGGCTTGTAAAAAAGTTTTTTTGTTTGTATTAAATTTGGCCTTTAAATCAAGGGAAGAGAATTTAAAATTGCGTGAAAATATTTGGGAGATTTTTTTTTTCGTTTTAGTACAGTTTTAGTATCGATATCATGATTAAGTAGCGGATAAAAGCGATCAGAACAATTTGTGCTCAATCAAATATATCGCACAGTGATTGGAGAGTATAAAGAATAATTATAGAATTGCCAAATATTTTTTTTTTCAGCTTCACGCTGTATCCCGCATGTAGCAGGGTAGGCAGAGGGAGACTAGTATCAAAACACTCCGTTCCCCATTTTCCGCCGAATTCGAAGCTGCACTTTGCCTCGATGCTAGAGCGAAGAAGAAGATGTTTATATGCAATTTATAAAGCTTCAAATGATAAGGTATGTTTGGTTGGTAATGCTGATCGGATTTTTCTGTGTTAACACATACAGTGCACAAGCGTGTAATTGTAACGCGACGGTTGTGGGTTCGATTCACTTTCTAGGGAATGAATAGTTATTTATTTATATTTTCATTTCTTTGCTTTGGCTCCGCCCCTCAAAAATTCGGCGAAAAGTGGGAAACTCAAAATCTTAACACAAGGTTCATCCTGCCTATCCTGCTATATGCGGGATAAAATGTGAAACTGACAAAAAGTATGGACAGTATAATAAAAAAAAACGCTTTCAGTCAACTCTAAATTAATATGGCTTTAATTGAAGATGATGAAAGGCTTCAAAGTTAAAAATTTTGTCAGTAATGTAGATCAGCACAAGTAGCGCCGCAGCAAGCCTTGTAAAATCTATTTTTTTTTAATATCATGACAAAATTGTTCGTGAGGAATTAAGTTGGGACATCATTTCAATTTACTTTTGTTGATTTAATAATAGTCTATAGGAGTGTTTTGTCCGATTTTTCTTCTTCTTTCTATTTTCACGTTCACATTTCTTTCTTCACATAATTTATGGAAATTACCTTGTTTCGTTTATCAGCGTATGATTTATCGGAGCTTGTATGTTATCGGCGATCAGTGGTTGTCAATTCGACATGAAATACGCGTTTAGTGTGAAAAGTATAAAAATATGCCTAAATAGCCTGCATAAAGGGGTGTTTGAACATGTGGTGTGTCCACACCAATTTTTTTAATACTGTAGAAAAAAATGTCTGGCAAAGTATCATGTAGTAGCAGTAGTTTCATGTTTAATGTTCTCTCATAGTATTGGCTTAATCGAAAAAAAATCTTAGAAACCTACATAGCATTTAAAAAGACTATCTAATAATACTCCGTACAGCATGCTCTCCCGTATGTTTCTTTCATCCCTCAGCTAAATGTGACCTTTAATAATTTTATTTTTCAGAATCAAACTACATCATTTTGTAGCGGTTTATAAAATACACCTACCATCCAAATTTCAACCATATAATACCCATAGTTTCCGAGTAAAATGACTGTGACATACGAACAGACAGACAAACGTTATTTAATTTTCTTTAAATTTACTCTTACAAGATACCAAATTCGACGATACATTATTATAAAACACAGGAAAAAAAACAATAAAACCTATATGCACTAATACAGAATGGCAATCCAAGTCGTGATGTAAACTCAGAACAAAGCTCTCATTACCATCATTATTGCTATTATAACCACGCGTGCCGACAGCACTGACCCACTTGGCAAGTAATTGAAAACGTTTAAACGCTTTTTACAATGGTGAATTTCGTGTCCACAATGAAGACATAACGTGTGGACTGTGGACAGTTAAATTATATGTAATTTGTGTTGTTGGTTTAAAATGTTGTTTTTGGATGACGCTACTGTTGTAGGCCAGTCGTGGCGCAGCGGCACGAGGTGTGACTGTAAAACCGACTGGTTGTGGTTTCGATCCACACTCGAGGAGATGAAATATTTACTTAAATTTATATTTCCATTTCTACGCTTTGGTGTGGAGGTTAAGCGCGGCGTTGAGTTCTGCCACGCAACACGCAATGTCTCCAGAATTCAGCCGAAAGGGGAGCGGAGTGTCTTAATACTAGGTTCCCTCTGCCTACCCGCTGTGTGCGGGATACAGCGTGAAGCTACTGTGCACGTGACGTTACAGAATAATATTACGATGTGAAATGTAAAATGTTCTGGAGCTGGTAAAATTAATATACTTTTAATAGATACTTATTAAGAAACGTACGTTATTTACATTCCAACGTATGGCTTAGTGGTCAGAGCGTCTGGTCGGTTTCCAGGAGGCGCGGGTTCGAGTCCCACTACGTTCAAATTTTTATACGTTTTGCAAATAAGTATTTTTCTTTCCTAAGTGTGGAATAACACTTTAAAAATGTAAAAAATATTTAATATTTATATTTTTTTTATAAAACAACACGATCTCAATGATTTAAATTATGCTTTAAAATACTAATCAATCTTTGTAAAAATATTAAAAGTCTAACTGACATTGAGGAGGATATTCCTAGCTCTCTTTAACCCAAGTCCCACGCTATCAGTCATTTTTACTACGAGACTGACATTATCTTACTTCCAAGCAACAACTTAATTACAAAAACTTCCCAAAAAAAGGCACGGATGAATAATTTGTGGTAACATATTTATACACATAAATATAAATAATCTGAACAAGCGCGAGTCGGGCTCGCCCATTGAGGGTTCCATAAAAAATTAGAAGTCTCGAGCTAATTCTAAAATTCAAGCTTAGTTTAGCCAAGCGCCCTTTCATCTACTACCTCACTTGAACTAGCGGCTTTAATACTAAATTTTGCCCTCTTTTAAGGCTATTATTTTTAGGATTTTCCCCTAAATTTATAGTTTTCAGATTTTTTCCTGAGCTAGTACTACCTGTAGATGCTAGGTGCCAAATTTCATAATTCTAGGTCAATCGGAAGGACGAAAGTTTCGAAATACGCTTTTTTGCGATATAAATGACCATATTTTTTATATGTAGAAATATGATTTTGATTTATCAGATTATCATGAGGCCGTAGATCTGCTATATAATTTCAACTCGATATCTCCAAGCATTCTTGATATAAAGGCTCTTGATTGACAGATAGACAGACGAGCGGACAACAAAGTGATCTTATAAGAGTTCCTTTTTTTCTTAAAAAATATGGAACCCTAAAATATACTATAGTTTGTGAAATTTTTTTACACATAAATTTAATAAAATGTACTGTAAACTACTTTACACTTTACTACTTTTAACATTTCCGGATCCATCCCTCAAGCACAGCGTCGTTCGTCCTTGCCCTCTTCTGACATTAAGCTATCACTTTGTTCGTCATACCATCAACCTTTTTAAACCATGAAGGTAATAAAAATCCATGAAGGTTTAAACCATAAGAAAAATGTGAAATTAATTCAATCAGGATTGTGGGCTTGCCTATGATGGCCAAAACGGTGAAATTTTCACATTTTTCGCCACATCGCATATTCTATTAAAAACTCTACTTTTAGAAGCATAGAAGTTGTATAGGATTTATGCTATATTTTTTTATTATCGCAATTTAAACCTCGTACATATAGGAAATATATACTTTTTTGCATCCGTTTGATTTGAATATACTACTACTACATCTAATAAATTATAGACTTAACTGTAAAAAAGTGGACTTCTGAAAACTTCTGAAAAACGTTGGTTTTTTTTTATTATAATTCCTGATATACGAAAGAATTCTTTATGTCATAAACTTAAGACACTGTTCCCCTCTATTCCCCAATTATAAATGTAAATGTCTCTAACATTGGAGACTGTGGAGTGGCGGAACTCAACGCCGTGCTGTATTATATCTAACTACTATCTTATAAAAACTTATAAAATACGATTTACTTATTAATGGTACTTTTTATTAAGAAACATGCAATACTAAATATAAACATTAGCTAAGAAAAATAAATGTCAAAGTAAATATTAACTATCTAAGGCCAAATATTATAAAAAAACGTAAAACTATTAACAGAACGAATCTTCAAATAAATATTAACTTCAAGATTACATTTAAATAATAATTTAAATAATATATAGAGATATGTAATATATTCAAGTATATACTTTAGTGTTTGACTGACACACTCCACTTAACTATATAATAGTCGTGACATTTAAAACGTTGCTATTTGAAAATGCAAATAAAATACAAAATCAATGGCCACCTTGAAATCTCACAATCGATAATCGCTAGCGAGCGCGTTAAACTACGACAATGCTTAGAATCTTCTTCAATGCCTAGAATTCTTGCATTATCGACCATGTTTAATAATATAATATAAAATAAATAAATCAGCTTCACGCTGTATCCCGCACACGGCAGGGTAGGCAGAGGGAACCTAGTGTTAAGACACTCCGTTCCCCACTTTCTGCCGAATTCTAGAGGCATTGGGTGTTGAGTAATAATAATATAATATGTAGTCATATTAATGATTTTAAGTATATATTTTTTTTGAGGCCAGTCGAGACGCTGGGGAACAAATCTGTGACAGTGAACGCCACGGCAGTGAGTTCGATTTGCACTCGAAGAAATAAAACAATAGTATTTTTATTTCGTCGTTCTAGTAACGAGGCAAAGTGCGGCGTTGAATTGTGTCACTTTTTAGCAATGCTTCCGGAATTCAGCGGAAAGTAACACTAGGTTCCCATGTTCCTTCTGCCTACCCTGTTATGTTCGGAATAAAACGTGAAGCCTAAAAATATGTTGCGTACATACGTTGGTATTTTTTTTAATAATTCCCACCATGGCTCTGATTCTAAACGTGATGTTTGTGGGTTCAATTAATTCTCTTTGTTCCCCGCACTGTTAAGACAAAGTGCTGCGTTGAGTTACGCCTTTCACCACGCAGTGTGTCAGGCGAAAGGTGAAGAACGAAGTGTCTGGACACAAGTTTCTCTATGCTTCATTGCCACTTGCGGGATACAGAGTGAAACTTAAAACATAATCTTCTGACTTCTTCAATCTACTAATTCAGTAATCGATTTTCAATTACATAAATGTATATTACAAAATCGATTCACGTTATTGATGTAGTAGCTAAGGTCACAAAGCTAAATTTGGCAGTCATCGGATTGTTCCTTTATTTTACCTTAAACTTCTATATATTTACGATATATATAGTGTTTTATAATGTAATTTGGAAAGAATCAATAATATAATGTTATAGATAATTGTAATCACAATAAAGTTTTTTAACATATTACCTATAATATTTAAATATAATATTTATATAATGAAACCGTCGTGATGCAGTGGACAACGTCTGACTGTAAACACTATGGTTGTAGATTCGATCTCACTTCCAATTAATTATTTTCATTTTCTAACCCTAACAATATAAAGCATAATAGGAACGGAGTGTCTCAATACTAGGTTCCCAGGTTATCTCTATCTACCCTGCCATTTGCTCTTAAAAAGCAAGACCCGGAGTTCCACTCAACACACAATGACTCGAATTCGAGTGGAAAACGGAGTGTAAAGCCTTTTTTATACAGTGTGTTAAGTTTACTTATTATAAGAGAAAACAATATTTAATATATACATATATATTTTGTTACCTGCCTTTCGAAAATGCCAATATTTTTTTAAAATGCAAAAAATATAAAAAAAACATAAACGACTACAACGTAATCTAATAACTAACTATAATACCAAGAACTATAAACATGTAAAATTTACATATAATATATATAAAGGAAATGATAATTCTTTTGCATATATATTTTTTTGTATACTTGTGCGTTTTTGTATGTTTCCTCATACTGTTAATACCTTTTATATTATTATATATTAAACACAATCTAAATTTATTCTAAATTCTAATTACCATTTTTGATTTACTTAAATAAAAGAAGATTTAAGGAAGAAGTTAATACTTTTCTTATTTGTAAGATGTAATCCAAAGTCTATAGAGATTCTACTCGCTAACCCTTATATGTACAGTGGGTTAGCTAGTCATGGCCGTTTATCCCTATTAACATATTTTCCTTAACTTTTGATTAGATCCATCGTAGTGCATTTTAGAAGCTACACCGTACAAGCGATTTCAACGGGTTCTATTCTCATATGAAAATACTTAAAATGAAAATGCTTAAAATGTTTGTATATACTACTAAAGATTTAAATATTATGTTCTTCATATACTACTAGACAGGTGGAGAGTGGAGAAAGATTTTAATACTATGTTCTTGCCTCCGCTGATAAATACGAAAGACGCACGAAAACAAAAAAAAATAGGACGTTAATTTTAACTAGCTATTTTTAAAAATTTTTTAGGCGGTCGTGGGGCAACGGCATTTTATCTGCGTGTAAACGTGAAGATTGTGGATTTGATTCCTACGAGAGATTTTTTTTTCTTGCTCTGTTAGAAGACGAAGCGCCGCGTTGAATTCTACTACTCAACGTGTTAAGTCCCGAAAATTGGTTGAATAGTGGGGAACAGAATCTATATATATAAAAGGACTTGTGCTGACTGACTGAGGTAAGACGCACGCATAGCCGTAACCGCTGATGGTAGAAACGTGAAATTTGGGCAGATGTTTATTTTCATATTCTGGACATCCACTAAGAAGGGATTTTGAAAAATTTTAACCCTAAAGGGATGAAATAGGGGTTGAAAGTTTGTATGGAAAAACATTTTTATCTGTACCGATTTTTATAAAATTTGAAATACAGACTCTTAAAAATATTTCATTGAACACGTGTTTCATGGTTTTTAAGAATTCACCCCCTAAGGGTTCAAATAAGGGGTTGAAACTTAAATGGAAAAATCTTTAAATTACCACCGATTTTTATAAAAATTTAAATTCAGACTGTTAAAAATATTTTATTGAACACGTGTTTCGTGGTTTTTTAGAATTCACTCCTAATAAGCGGGCGAAGCCGCGCGCGCCCTCTAGTGTCTTAATATAAGGTTAGCTCTGCCTACTCTGTTTTAAGCGAGATACAAAGGAAAGTAAAAAAAAAATCATTTTTTTAGATTCACGCTGTATCCCGCGCTCAGCGAGGTAGTCGAAGGAACTTTGTGTTAAAATTAAAAAAAAAACAGTATAAACACGCTTAAATTATCTGTCACTCATTTTATTGTCGTGACTAAGTGTATGACGCCATTCATTATATTAATATTCCATACAAAGGAACAGGAACTTTGTAAAAATAATACAAAGAGACCGTAGTGGCACAGTGGTACAAGCGTATGATTCTAAGCGCGATAACCCACGCGGTGGTAGGTTCGATTCCTAGTCACGGTAACGAACTAATTAGTATTTTCATATACAACAACACGCAATGTCTCGAGTAATTCGGTGAAAAATGGGGAACGAAATATTTAAACATTAGGTCTCCTCTACCTATCCCGCTATAAGCGAGATACAGCGTGAAAATAAAAAAAAACGCTAGCTAAAACCTTGCAATATCAACAATATTTATCCAAGCATCGATACACATGTCCGTTTCCATCGAATATTCTTCATTTGATTGACACTAAGTGTGGGTTCACTAAGCGTAATCACTTGTTTGGACAGGTCTAGATTGTTAGCACTTTACTATTCAATATAATATTTTATTTTATTTTTTATAAGATCTAAATATTGACTTTGATTCAAGGGCAAAAAGGATGTTTTGTGAAATAATAATAACTTATTAATTTCGTGTGCTTCTATCATTATGTAAGAGAAAAGGTTGCCAGCCAAAACTAAAGCTACAGTTACACATGCTCAGTACAAGCACGAGAGCATTCTATTATTGAGCAATTACTCATAGTAGCATGTGTGTCATTGCTAATAATGAGCATGCTAATATAGAGCTTGCTCGACAATTGACACCCGTACGATTTTTAGGCATGCTACCTGCAACGTGGGGGGGAGGGGGCGTGCTTTGAGCGCATGTGAATTGTCTGATTGACCATGATAGTATTAATCAGACGCTCGCAGAGATGCCCGTGCCCTATATCTCTGAAAAATGTCCTCCTGGGGTGGCGACAAATCTCTAAAATTAGTTATTTTTTATCGGAACAATGAGTGCCTATGACGTATTCCTTCTTATTTTCTTTCTTGATAAAAAATTTGGGATTTTATTTAAATCTGTAGAGAGGGCCACAGAGGAGGCGGTTTTTAATGTTTCACCACCTGCACTGTAACCTGGTAGAGATATCGACTATCGAAGTTTCCAGCCCGCGCTTAAAGAGCATGTCTTGTGTGTTCCATTATTTACTGTGAGGAAGCTTATGCCCGAACATTATTAAAAAGAATACCAAATGAAAGTAAATGTGTCAATTAGAGTAGCACGCTCATTTCAAGCATGCTAATAAGCATACCATTTATTGAGCATATGTAACTAGCTTAAGGCTTGGCTGGTCTAACTAAATATTTTTTTTAACTTCACACTGTATCCCGCACATAGAGGAGAAACCCTGAGAACCTGTGCTAAGACTTAAGACACTCCTTTCCCATTAAGACACTTCCGTTCCCACTTTCCGCCAAACTCTGAATGCGTTGCGTGTTGAACGGCCCCACCGCTTTGCCTTGCTTGAGTGGGAATCGAACCTGTCACGTTAACAGTCGCGTTGCATCACGGCTACTTCTACAGCAGCTACTTCTACTTCTAGCAGCATTGTGTGATATGCGCTAAGAAGTCAGATATATGAAGAAACATATAGCTTATTCAATATTATAGACTAAAAAGTAGGAGCATTTTAATATTTTTCTCCTTAATAAGTTTGAGATTACCCAATTATTTATATTAAGACCTTTGCTAGGATTTTTTTTAATAAGAAAAAGAAGAGAAAAAATATAATTTCACAAAAAATAACTTAATATCAATTAAAAAGATAAACAAAGGATTCTGTGCAACAATTACAAGTAATAGAGATAAACATCAGTGTTTCCAGTAGTTCTACCAAATAAGATACAATCTCGTATATTTCGTAACATTATTACTAATTCGTTGTATTCTTTTTGGTAAATAGACTGTGATGATTTTGTTACGATATTATTAATTATTATATAGAATATAATATATTTTTAATAATGGTATCTATTGTGGTGTGTTTAAGAAAATTTAGGCAAAATTTTGATTGACCAAATAATGGCTAGGGTTCAAAATCCACTATAATATTTATATTTATTAAAATCAGCTTCACGCTGTATCCCGCACTCAGCAGGGTAGGCAGAGGGAATCTAGTGTTAAGACACTCTGTTCCTCACTTACCGCTGAATTTCGGAAGCGATGCGTGTTGAGTGATGAACTTTACGCCACACTTTTTCTCAACACCAGAGCGAAGAAGTGGAAATATAAATTTAAATAAATATTTATCTCCTCGAGTGGGTATCGAACCCACAACCAGTCTGACGACTGGCCACATATTTATTAAATATTCTCGTTTTATTAGTTGGATTAGGTAAAGAGTACGGTTCCGGCATTTACTACGACATATCTATAAAATAAAAGCAATGCATTTTTTTCTATGATAACTTTACAATTACCTACTACGATATCATATACAATATCATAACAAAAGGTACAATATTTCCGAATAATAGATTTTATTAATTAATTTTTATTAAAACATATTATGAAGCTGAAGCTTATACATTAACATTTTCACATAAATCCAATAGATAAATAGAAGAAAAAAAAAATAGAAAAAAAAAAGAAAAAAAAAATAAAAAAAATTGACACCTACCAGTAAAGACATTTCGTTCTTCGGCATCATAGTCACATCTCCTGGCCTGACTCCAGGACCACAGTAGGGTAGACTAGGTCCTCTGTTCACTTGCGGTTCGTGAAGGGCAAGTAAAGCAGCGTGGAGACGAGCTCGAGCTGCGTTTATACCACCAGCTCCTCTGATAGCTGCCTCTACTACGTGCCCGACGTCCTTCTCCCATCTTATCGGAGGTTTTTCTGTGTATTCCCTAATATAAGATAAAAATAATTGTAACAAGCGTATAATATGGCTTGAATAGAACATATAGCGTAGTGGTCAGAGTCCTTGGACAGTTTACAAGGGACATGGGTTCAAATCCCGCTACGTATAAAATTTTATTGGTTTCCTAAAAAAGTATTTTCTTATAAAATAATTAAGTACTGTTCAGTATAACTTTTATTTCATATTTTATAGTTCAGTTCTGCAAAGACCTCAAGTTGTTTGTTATCGTTTCTTATATTATGTTTGTATAAATTATTGACAGCTGGTTCAAATAGTGATCGTAAATGACTATTTACGATTTGCACGATGTCTCTATATTTTTTTTAATCAAAAATATGTTATTAGGTAATATACAATAACGTTATGAAATTGATATCATAGTAGTGAAATAAAATTCGAAAACAAATAAAAAAAAAAAAAAAAAAATTAGCTTCACGCTGTATCCCGCACACAGTAGGTTAGGCAGAGGGAACCTAGTGTTAAGACACTCCGTTCCCCACTTTCTGCCGAATTCTGGAGGCATTGCGTGTTGAGTGGCAGAACTCAACGCCGCTCTTAACCTCGACACCAGAGCGAAGAAATGGAAATATAAATTTAAGTAAATATTTCATCTCCTCGAGTGGGGATCGAACCCACAATCAGTCGGTTTTGCAGTCACACCTCGTGCCGCTGCGCCACGACCGGCCTCAACAAAAAAAAATAATTTATATGTATATTGTCATTGTCACATCTGGTTTGACAAGACTATAAATAGGAATATCTACAAATAGATCGTAACTATAGGTGACTATTTTTGAACGTTACTTTCATGTAAGTTGGACTCTGGACTTTTGTTCGAACAAAAGGTGAACAGGATATTTTTTTTTTGTTGTCCACCGCCGTACATGCTCTTTAGAAAATATGTCAGGATCCTTATGTCCTTGAATTGAAACAATATGTAACAGGTCTCTCGCTGTCGGTTTGCTTACTTTACCTTGAAATATTTTTACCCCTTTTTATCCTTATATACTTACTTACTTGGCTCTTTTGTAGTTACTATGGGGCCTTTTGAAATAAATTACAATAATGGTCCAAGCTAGTAAGTAAGCTTAAAGTGGTACAAACGAATTTAAATACATATCCGTAAATTATGTATTAATATATTAAAAATATAAACAACATGCGGTCGGTCGTGGCGCAAGGGCACAAGCATGTGACTGCAAATGCCTCCTGAATTCGGGGTCAAATGTGGAATGGAGTGTCTTAACACTAGGTTCCCTTTGCTTACTCAGCTGTGTGCGGGAAACAGCGTGAAGCAAAAAAAATAAACAATATTTAAAACAAGTAAAATTTTAACACAAGAATTTACGAATAACTATATGTAGAGGTAAAATAATTGACGCCAGTTCTAGGATTTCTTGGCACAGAATCTGGAATTCTATCAAAGTTAGAAAGCACTGCCGCTACAAGCTAAAATGTACCTACAATAGTTATAAATTCAATTTTCTAGTGGAAAAAGTAATATTCGAAATTGTTTCAAGCCACGACAAGACCAGTCCAGACCAGTGAGGCCAGTCATGGCGCAGCGGCACGAGGTGTGACTGTAATACTGACTGGTTGTGGGTTCGATCCCCACTCGAGGAGATGAAATATTTACTTAAATTTATATTTCCATTTCTTTGCTCTGGTGTCGAGGTTAAGCGCGGCGTTGAGTTCTGCCACTCAACGCGCAATGCCTAAAGAATTCGGAAAGTGGGAAACGGAGTGTCTTAACACTAGGTTCCCTCTGTCTACCCTGCTGTGTGCGGGATACAGCGTGAAGATGACGACAAAACATCTTGTTGATTTCTGTGAAAAAAAAGAACTCTCTCTCTAACTAGATACAGCCAATATGATCTAACCTGCATCCTCCCAAGCAAGCTCTTATATCCTCCTTTAAGCTCCTCGACAGCGTACAGGACGGGCTCCCGTCAGAATCCGAAGTGCTTTGAGATCCATTTTTATCTGTATCGGAGAGCTGGTGCGGCTCTTCGAACTGCTCACTCTTTGGTAAATTGGGTGACACCCGGCCATGGCTGCCACCGGCGCTGCCGTACCCTTGATATCAGAAATATATTGTAGTCAATTATTTAAAAAAAAAAACAATAATATAAAAAAAACAATTTTCAGTAGTCTGGTAGTTTCAAGTACTTTTAAACGTAAAGTTATATATAAATGTACTAAAAGAATCTACCAAGCTAGCTTCATATGTACTAATAAAAATAAATATATGGCGTATATTGACATTTTGAATATTTTAGCGTTCGACATCGTAATTTTTTATTATTATGTTCATAAGATCGTAGTTCCAAAACAATTTATTTTTGCTTTCAGTCCGAAATCAAGACATAACGTGTTGCGGAACACAACGCCGCACTTTCATTATTCAATTAGTTATTTCGCGTTTCGAAATCTCATTGAAATGAGTAGACAAAGTAGTCTTACAGCCAGATTTTTTTACTTCACTTTCATATGCGTTTCAGCTATCACATTTATAATATTTTGTTAGTGTATTGCCATTATATATCTTTTTCTCATACAATTGTATAAGAAAAAGATATATTTCTAATATTATAGAATTAAAATAACTGAACTTATTACGGGTGTCGAATTGTTACCTTCAAAGTTACTAATTAAACTTCACAAACATTAATTAACTGGCGGTAGTAGATACACAAAGTTAAATTTTAAGGTAATTTACCGCCTTCCGCGCTATGTAGAGCAATACGTTATTGCTTAAATAAAAACAGTCTAAATAAATTATGCATGTATTCAGTTTAACTGGAAATTCATTTATTATGGTTTCTATTATAGAAGATTAAGGAAATGATACACAAATATAAAAGCACACGTTGTATGTGGCTGTATATGGGACAGGTTGTGGGTTCGATTCCCACTTTTTTTCTGGAGTCGAGGCAAAGC
Source organism: Heliconius erato x Heliconius himera (assembly GCA_013421005.1). NCBI lineage: Eukaryota > Metazoa > Arthropoda > Insecta > Lepidoptera > Nymphalidae > Heliconius > Heliconius erato x Heliconius himera. The sequence continues at coordinate 16,702 of JAATLQ010001518.1, forward strand.
TTGGCAATGGTTTTCGCCACTCAACACTAAATGCCTTTCAAATATCAGCGGAAAATGGCAAACGGAAGTGTTTTAATGAGAACAGAGTGTCTTTACACTAGGTCCCAAGGTTCTTTTCATATCCTCAGCCATGGGCGGGTTAGAGAATTAAACTAAAAAATAGAATGTATGTATACGCCGACATAATGAAAGTATATTCTTGGCTTCGTGAATTTTCTGAATTAAACGAAGATGAGATTAATTTTAGAATAAAATTGCTTACCCAGTTGATATGTATTTAGTAATGAGTAACCAAGGTCAATTACGGTAAAAAAAACGTCCTCGACCTTGAGTTTTTACTTAACAATTTTGGGGAATAGAAAGGAACCAATAAAACCAATGATATCGTATATATTTTTTTTCTTCACGCTATATCCCGCACATAGCAAGGTAGGCTGAGAGAACCTGGAAATCTAGTGTTAAGACACTCCGTTCCCATCAATTCACTTCACATTCCACTGAATTCTAGAGATTATACATCATAATGATGTATACTAATATTTTGTATAGGTATTATAGGAATATTTTGTATAGTGTGATTAAATCAAATCTATAATTATCTTTTTTTCAAAGTCTTAGTAGAATATTTCTCAATGGCGCTACAAATGCCATTTCTAATTATTTTTAGTATTGTGAACGAGAATTTGTCTATATAATTAATTATGAAGCTTCAGAACCGAAAGTTGTTGATTAGATAATAATAAATCAAACACAGACCAACAAACAAGTTGCAGAATTAAAATTAATGATCTTTCAAGATTTTAGAGAGGGAAGTGGTCGGTTCTGACTCTACTCTACAGTAAAGGTCTCTTATGAATAATTAAAACTATTTTAATTTTTGTTTTGTTTGTAAGTGTTAAAAAAGAATATAAAAGTCATTTAATTTTTATATTGTGAAATTAATTAAATTACACTTATTTAAATTATTTTATTTAGGTATGCATTTAATCATGTTTTACACTATTAAAATTTGCAAAAGATTCCATTATATGAAGATCTATTCTTCACAAACTGTTTGCGAATACGACGCAACTTAAATATTATATATAATAGTTTTAATCAAATTTGTGTAAAATTTAATTTTAAGCATTACTGTGTAAACCCAATATGAAATATATGTATGTAGAACATTAATAATATACAAAAATAATATATTAAAAAAATATAAAAAATCTCCATATTGTGTGTATTTATAAAAACAATAATCAGAAGGAATATCAAGAAAATATAAACAATTAATAGATATTACCAGATGATGTGGATGGAGCTCTGCGAGGGACGCGGTCTGCATCCTCAGGTGCGTCCTCGTCCACTATGATCACTACCTCTTGCTCCTCCTCCTCCGTGTATAGAGGGTTTGACCTGTGGAAAAGGGTGGATTTGAGAAAATTTATAGTATTAGGATTGAATAAGAATATTACCACTCGATTGAGTTAAAATAGCTCACGTTGTATCCGATTATGACAGGCCAGGCAGAGGGAATCTAGTATTAAGAAATTCTATTTTTAAAACAGTGTAGAGTAGCGGAACACAATGTCTTATCATAGTAGAAAATATTTTTATTGTTAAATAAAAAAAACAGAAAAGCGTTTTCCTAGTAATCATGTACTGTTTCACGGGCCGGTTTTTTAAATTCTACAGATTTAGAGTAAATATTGTAAAGACAATAAAATATAAACGCTGTCTAAGTATTGAAAAATATTACCTATGATACCCATGTTTTTGCAAAAAATATTTTTAAAAATCTACAAACATTTGTATATATGCTATAGAATAAGTTAATAGATTTTCTCCAAAGTCGGTTAACAACAACAGAATCAGTTCAAAAGCACAACAAAGCCACAAACAACAACTGGCTAGGGCTGATACTATCAAATATCCATAAAGGACTCCTGCATCGCATCTACTACACGCGCCGCATACGTAATTTTATTTTGCAAACACCTGTCTAATGCACTCGCAATTCGATTTGCTTGTGAGATATGATATATTTCTTATCTGGCTACCTGTCACTCAGTAGCTGTCGTTGCCGTTTTAAGGGTAGATGCAGGTTCGATTTCTATGTATGAGTAACTGGTAATATTATATATTTTATTTTCAGTTATGTAATTCTGTTTTTTTTTTCAGCTAAATACCATTCATCGTATCAATTGTGTTTAGTGATTTTTCTTTTTTTATAGGATTTGTTTATTTTTAGGATACACATACAAATCGAACAGTATAGTATAGCAACATCGAAGTTGGCTGATGGGATATACTGAAGAGATAATAACGAAACATAGCAACGTTGAATTCTCTCACTCAACACGCAATGCCTAGAGTTCGGCGGAACTTAGGAATGGAAGTGTTTCAATAGGAATGGAGTCAAGGGCGTATAAAGGGGGAGCCCGTGCCGTGCCCACCCCATTTTACTGACAATAAAATTTGCAGCCAGCCAGTACCGCAGGTGCACAAACTGTGACTGTAAAACCGACTGGTTGTGGGTTCGATGCCCACTCGAGGAGATGAAATATTTACTTAAATTTATATTTCCATTTCTTCGCTCTGGTGTCGAGGAAAAGCGCGGCGTTGAGTTCTGCCACTCAACACGCAAAAATATCTCTAGTTACGCCAATGAACAGAGTGTCCTGACACTAGAATTCCATGTTTCCTCTGCTTGCCCTGCTATGAGCGGGATACAGAATAAAGCTACAAAAAATATGGATTAAATATTTATGTGTACCCTACAATAAGTTCATCTAAAAATTGTAAAACATATATTACTGTACTGTAAATATTACTCGAGCAGTACTAATTTTATTTGAAAGATATGCTAAATATATTCTAATTAAATATATTATTGAAGGACAATATTTTATTACTAATTATAATATCTACTTATAGCAGATAGAGAGAACTATTTCCTAGAAATAAAAAAATAACATTTTTTTAAGTTTAAACAAACAATGGTTGTAGGGTATTTGTTTGCAGCTTCACGCTGTATAGCGCATACCAGGGTAGACAGATGGAACCTGGGAACCTGGTGTTAAAACTCCATTACTATAAAAATACTTCCATATTCCACTTGTTGATTAAAATCTAAAATTCAAATGCGCAAATACAACGTTCTCATTACTTATTATTAGAAAAAAAAATGATTTCTCCAACAAACAGCAAGATACGAATATTTGTTATCTGTACCGAAGTAATTCTTAAAATTTTGAGTTTATAACCCACAATTCACCAATCCACCATTACGATTTTCAAACTAAAATGCGTGAGGTGTTCCACCCGCCATACCCAGATGGTATTTAACATAAAAAGATCTGTTCCACAATCAACTAAATCTAGATACGCACGATGCATGCGAAATTGCTTCGGAGTCATTGTCAAGTCGTTGACCTTACAACTGGTTTGTTGCTAACGTTTTTGCTATTCAAATATCACCCTTATTACCAAGGGGTAAGGTTTGGCCAGTTTTTGAGAATTGAAGCCAATTTCTAAGTTATTTTTCAATGAATCAGTAAATTCCTATTCCGTTTGTGCTATTGTTTGTGCTTCTTCCATTTTGTTGATAGATTTATGCAATTTATATAATGGAAAATGTAAATTGCTTCCTTATTATATCTTTTTTTAGTTTTAACCCTGGGAACTTAGTGTTAAGACACTCCGTTCTAATTCTGGAGCTATGTTATGATATTATTATATTGCGTGTTAAATGGCAGAACTCAATGAAGCGCTTTGCCTTTTGACAACAGACTGAAATAAAGGAAAATATTAAATATATTATTCCTCGAGTAGGAATCGAACCCACAACCTTTCGCGTTTAAAGTCACACGCTTGTTCCCCTGCGCCACGACGGCCTCAACGCTGATAGTCTTATATTTTATATAATGTATACTGGCATATCCAAATTTATATAAAAAAAAGAAAAAAAAAGAAAACATTTGTAGCTGTATTTTTAATTATAAGAAAGCAAAATAAATTATCAAAATATTTATTTATTCTCGTTTATTGTAAAAACAAACAAGTCCTAGTAATAAGGAAATGTCATAAGCATAACCCAACATACCTTTCTATTATACAACGGCATATTTCGCAATGTAGTCTGACGTTACCACAGTTTACAATACGCTTGTCATGGTATCTATGGGCCTAGTCAAATATTATTAAGCTTATTGTTATATCAAATGGAAATTATAGCGTATTGTGTATTTGAAGATTATAAAACATAGCATAAGCCTTTAAAATCATTATTATTTAGAGTAGATACCATGGATGATGCGGTGAGCGGGCCGTCACATGAAGTGGTTAGAGTAGATGATACCATGGATGATGCGGTGAGCGGGCCGTCACATGAAGTGGTTAGAGTAGATACCATGGATGATGCGGTGAGCGGGCCGTCACATGAAGTGGTTAGAGTAGATGATACCATGGATGAAGCGG
>JAATLQ010001528.1:530-32343 GCA_013421005.1 Heliconius erato x Heliconius himera
AAAGGTTACTTTCCGTAGACTTACGAGCTACAAATCCATGTTGTTCCGGAATTATGAATGGTCGAACTATTTGTGAAAATGTGTCATAAATTATTCTCTCAAATAATTTTGGTATAGCACTCAATTTTGATATAGGACGGTAATTAGAAATATCATGCTTATTACCACTTTTGTACACAGGAGTAACGAACGACTTCTTCCAATCTAAAGGCATTATACCCAGTTTCATGGACCTAGAATCATATTGCTAATTTACTTTATTTTTAATAACATTTCAGTTTAAAATGTCTTAAATATTAGCATACATATAGAAACAGATTAATTTAGAAGTACTGTTTAAATATTAGAGCTTTTTTGAAGTGATTAATTTAATTCAATGTTCATTAAGTATTGATAATTGAATAAAATATTTTCAATGTATTCTTAATTCTTAAATTAAAAGCCAGAATTAGCAGTAAAATATTCAACACTACTAGAACATAAATTACACAAGAGCTACTTTTCTTATTTTTGCAATAATTGAAATTGAGTGCATTATTTTTATTATTTTAAGTATAATAAACAGGTCAATAAATCGTTTATAAAAAATACTATTATTGGATTTTTAACGAAGACGAACAGTATTTTAATGTAATAACTTTTCTGGTTCTTTCTAATATTAATATAACGTATTTGATTATTTTCAACATAGCATTTAATCGTAACACCAGCAGATCATCACACAAACACTGTGTTTTTGAAGAAACATAATATTACTATTTTACATTACAATAAACCAATTATTATGTGATGGATAAAATCCATTTTGAGCAAGTAGGACTTGCTGGTGATTGAATGAAGCATGAAGATTATGAATTGACAGATGTATTGGCGCTAACCGTCACGGTAGGTGCGCCTTCTGGTGTCAAGAGTAGGTAAACTAGCAGTAAACCATGGACTAACTGGTAAGTTTGTAGTGCCATAGACTTCTTCACACTAACACTGTGTTTTATCCAATATATAACAATTGTTTTATTGTAATGCAAAACAGTTATGTGATTTATACATATAGATACATAAATATATATAGTATTCACAAAAAAAACTCAGGATTGAGGTACATTTTGTAAAATGTAATAAGAAAACTTATAGCCCAAAAAATACATTTTATTTTATAACAAAGCGTTTTCACACAAATCTTTTACTATATTATGATAGTAAATGATGTATGATTATCTATAATTTAACAATTATTTGCAATAAACATTTCAAATATCGATATAAGTACTTAACATTAGTTTACTTTCTTATTTGCCTAACAATATACTTGCAGCTTGGCTTTTTTTGTTACTTGTTTTACAAGTATGTACCATCGAGTAAGAGAGTTAGAGAGTAAGGTAAAATAGTAAATGATGTAAAATTTCTATTATGTTATAGATTTAAATCGCAACTGCTGCAAGCAATATGACTATAAACTATTATGTATGATTGATTACATATTATAGAATAGTTGAATACACAGAAGTTACGAGTACATATAATTTTATAAAACACGACGATTACTTTAATCTAGCAAATTAAAAATGCTACGACATTGTTTGTTGAATATTTATTTATTATGAGTTATAAATCATTACTTTGCGTAAGAACGTTACATAATACATAATATATAAAATATGTGTCTAGCAATGTATATATTCTAGTCTACAAGAGTCTGGTATGTCTAAGTTGTTTATGGTATAAATATGTATATTGCATATAACATTTTTTATCTTTTTATGTCTACTTTAAAATGGATATATGAAACAATAACGACTACTTTACAAAAAAATTACGTACGCAATATTTTAACTACACAATATGTTCTATGTCTAATTATAAATATATATATTTTAGAAAATAAGCGCATCCAAAGAATTTGTGTACTATAATTATTATAATTAATGAGTAATGCTTGTCTTATAAATAATAAGAAGAAAATTAATTACAGTAGTGCATATTTTTTGCATATATTATCGGCTAACAAAAAATGAGCTAAATTTGAATTTAAATACTTCGCATCTGGGATTTCTACACAAATGAATGTCTGACCACAAAATGACCCCCAATTAGTTGTTAATAATGTGCCTGACCATAACAACTTAATAGCAGATGACAAGGTAATTGAAAAAAGATTAACGTTAATAGATGTAACTATAAATTAAAATAAATAAATATACAATTTATGACAACAGACACAGGTCTACAAACGATGGTGTAATATAGTTAACATTAAATGTAAACTATAAAATCTGATACTGGAGCCTACGATACAGGAATACCTAGCGTGGGTAACATCAGAGAGAAAAATGTGTATATAGATATTATTATTGTTTATTCTTGAGTATTAGCTTTAAGAAAGCAGGAAACGATAATAGTAATTTCGAAGATTTAGATTAATAATCGGACAAATTTTATTTGATAACGACATAATTTCAAAAAAAAAAAAAAATCTAATTGTATATTCAAATAAAAATAGGAGAAATATTAATTATCTAAACGTACCTATCGTATAACCATTATGCCTATTGTACAACTACCTACATTGTTTGTAGCATCCATTTGTCTTAACTAATGGCAGTAACATGGCTTTCTAAATATTAATATCAAACTGTTGATAATTTTACATTACCTATATTATTAAATGACCGCCATTTTGTATAACTGTCAAACTATCCAGCATTACAGTTTAAATCAATAATTATTAATTAATTAATTGCTCTTAAAATGTAGTTTTTTTTTAAATGATTGAAGGAATATGATTAATTCCAGACTATTTATGTTTGTAGCTATTTCTTTTGATTACACAATAAGTAACTACATTATATGTATTATCAATATTATGGAAAAGTTTATTAACTTATACAAGTAGCCTCACTATATGCTTTCATATTATAAAATATATATAATATCTCGATAGCTAAAATTCCTCTAAACATAATTTAGTTTTGACGACTAGATATATATTAGGGATATTTTTTTTTATTTTACATTTATTTTTTGTAATTTGACAAGACACACATGCCTATTTTATAACTAGACTGTTTTAAATCCATTAATATCAATATGTTATTAATAAAGTAAAACTAAAATAATAATCAATTTTATTTAAATGATATATAAACTATATAAACTTTAAATGAAACGCTTACTTTTATTATAAATATATTGAAAGAGTTTCATTTACAAAAGAATTTTTGTAAACCCTATAGAATGTATGTCACATAATTTTTAATAAAAATATTATAAACTCTCTAATCTAATTAAAAATATTAAATTATGCGAGTTTTAAACTGTCAAATACATAAATGGAACAATATTAAATTACGTGTTTTTCCAATTTTTGCTATTTAGCAAAAACGTTTTTGGTATTAGGTATAGCAATTATACCTAAACAAATGATTTACAAAGTTATTTTCAGATTGCAACACTTTTTGCTTGTAAGCAACGGCCAAGGAAACTCATGTGAATGTATCAAAGTTAAGATACTAGAATTTGCCTTAAAAAAGCGTCCTAAAATTAAATTGTAAACTAAGTATTAAATATTGGATATGTATTTATTTGACTTGAATATTTATTTAACTTCAAGTCACATTTTTAATTTTTAATATTGGCTCTAGTAACTTTTCTTTTCATTATAGATGTCCGACATATCAGTATTTCCGGTGTAAAAACAGACCAACTTCTAATCAATAATTACTACCCACATTTATTTGGATAACTTGTAAACAAGATGCGGTGATAGGACTGCGAGACAAAGTCCTTGCACAACGATTCTACGTGGCCTTATTCAACTCCAAAAGACTGCCAGTAGTCAAGTTCAGGGTATTCGTGGCGGCAGTGATACTGACGTCATGCTTTAAAACACCTGTGGGGAGCCTTCTCCGACATTATTTGAGTAATAATATTATTTTTTAAAATAAATTTATTTATAGATACACTTGTAGAATATCAGAAATATATTATTGTAATAATACTTAATTTTTCCAAGCTTTAGAAAGTCGTTTTCCTATATAAAAGACATGCTTATTCAAACTTTTGTAAATTATACAAAGATTTATTTATAAGAACTAGTTACATAGATAGCATTTTGTATGGGACTATAAACCGCACATATAAAGCAGTTACTACATGGCCCTATGTAGCGCGTTCTACACTAATAACAAGAACGTACATACGTATATGCGTTATTTGGATGGTATTATTACAATGGACTATTATTTATAACTATAATAATTAAGAAAATCGAAAAAATATATTCAATATGTCTTTTCATATGTACTTATATATTCAATATATTTGCTCCAGTCGGATATGTTTTGATGTATTCTTAAATGATGGATTCGGGAAGTTGGAAATTGAATACAAAAGAAAGGAAAATTCAGGACGAGTACTTACATCCTAGACTATCTTATAGTGACACAATCACAACTTAATTGCTACAAAATGTCCAATCACAAATTAGCGCAAAATAAACGAGTACTCGTCTCTCTACACGACGCTAGCAAAACAATCTTCCCGATACATTTTCTCATATCCCACGTTGTTTCAAATCTTCAGCTTGAGGAATATGTTGGTATGTCTTAGATCATTATTAGATATATAATATAATGTTATAAAGGTTACACTCTTCAAAATGTATGATTAGCTGGATAATCAGCACATAAACACAAAGTCAAGTTCGTAAGCGATACGCTGTCATGCATTTTTATGGTGATTTTCCATAAAAAGAAATGACGGGCGTGTGTATTAAAGATAAAAGGGATTTATTGTGACAAAGTGGCACAATTTTTATAATCTTTGTAAACATTAGATTCTTCGAAACTTGATTATCTGTGTATGTTTTTTTTTAAAGATAACATTAATTACTTTCAGTACCTAGGACACTAGACTATCGTTTAATTTCCACGCCTTTTTCAACAATTTGCTTATATAACAACAATAAGAATAATAAAAGATGAAATTGAAGATACTAGACACGGATTATTCCTGAAGCTGAAGTAGCTAACAAGCTAAAATCAATTGACATCTTCAAACATTCCATGTGTTGTCTCGGCTAGCGACGTCGCGACCGGGAGCGGTCGGTGAAGGAGGCCCTCGTTTACTTGCGCACCCCGCGCTAAGGGTCGACCTCATGGCACACCTCCATGTAGTCGGGGTCGTGCATGATGTCCTTTATCATGTCCTTCAGCATTGTGTATCGCGGAAACATTGGATATATTTTAGAGCTCACATAGTCTGACTGAAATACAAAAAAAAAATTCACCATAATATATTATTTATCGCCAGTCGTGGTGCAGCGGCACGAAGTGTGATTGTAAAACCGACTGGTTGTGGGTTCGATCCCCACTCGAGAAGATGAAATATTTACTTAAATTTATATTTCCATTTCTTCGCTCTGGTGTCGAGGCTAAGCGCGGCGTTGAGTTCTGCCACTCAACGTGCAATGCCTCCAGAATTTCTCCTTTAGAAAAAAAATAATAATATTTGTTTAGATAATTTTTTAAAATATACATTTATTTTTTCAGCTTCACGCTGTATCCTGCAAACAGTAGGCAGAGAGAACCTAGTGTTAAGATATTCCCTATTTTCGCAGAATTCTGGATGCATTGCGTGTTGAGTGGCGGAATTATATTTTCGATTATACATTTTTTTAAACATAAGTATACATAAATGCATACAGATTTGTTGACACTAATATATTGGCTCTTAGAATCGTGTCCATTATAGAATTGATCTGAACATTCATGACATTATGCAAATGCTAGTTAGTCACGAAGGCTACATTAACATACAAAAACTATGAGTTCATGCATTCTGTGACAATATATTTAATAGGTCTGAAGAAACAAAATTAAATAATTATTAAAATACAATTATATAGAAGAATGTCAAAGATAAAAATAACAGTTATATTAACACTTATTTATTATTATTATTTATTTATTTTAGCTTCTTACTATATTCCGCACATAGCAAGGAAGGCCGACGGAACCTGGAGTCTAGTTTTACGACACTTCGTTCCCATTTAGATACTTCCGTTCCCCACTATCCGCTGAATTTTAAATGCATTGCGTGTTGAGTTGTGGAACTCAATGTCGCGCTATGCCTCTTATTGATATTAATTCAGTAATTGTCGTAATATATATTATAAATTTAGTTTATTTACTATAATAATGATTGATCTTACCTTAAGCTCCCTGATAAGATTTCTTAAGCCTGTGTATTTTTTCAGCAGACGATATAAATCATTAGTCATTTGCGTATTTTCGGCTTCTATCTGTGATGTTGTCATGTCTGGAAATGTTAACCATGACGCAGAATATAAAAATATATTAACATACACAAAAATGAATTTAATATATATATATATATATATATATATATATATATATATATATATATATATATATATTATTAAATATAATTTAATAAACGGTTATAGTACTTTGCAAATCGCGTAGAGGTAATAGAAATATTTTAGCACTGACTATTAAATTATATTTGATCTTCTCTATATACTCAAGAACCCCAATATTTTTATCAGAAAATTTTGTAGAGAAGTCTTTATGATTATAACAATTTGATTATTTTGAAAAGGCTGTAGACAGATAATGTTGTAAGTATCTTATCCCGGATTGTAATACCTTCTTTCACACAAATAAATAGCTCAGCTGATTAACTTACACTATAAGGAGAGCGGAATGCAGCAAATTTGTTAAAAATATAAACATGTATATGTAAACAAACATTACTATGTAGAGAATTATGTTATAATAACACATACAGTGAGTATAATATTAGTACACACACAGGGTAGGCAGAGGGAACCTAGTGTTAAGACCCTCCATTCACCACTTTCCGCCGAGTTCCGGAGGCATTGCGTGTTGAGTGGCGGAACTCAACGCCGCGCTTTGCATCGACGCCGATCGAATGCAATGAAAATATAAATGTAAATAAATATTTGATTTCCTCGAGTAGGGATCGAAGCCATAACCAGTCTATTTTACAGTCACATTTTATGCTCCTGCACCACGAGTGGCCTCAGTATAATATTTATATGATTAATTTATTTCAATCTCTCTGTATAAAAATAATAAACAAAATATTTTAAAGTTCAAAACCCATTAATTAGTGTGCCTTTGATCGTTTCGTGATCCTTGAAACCTTACCACTCGAGATACATACGTAATGGCATAACAAGACACTGAGGTCATAAGCTTAATATCTATCTACATATGCAGAAATTAATAAGATGCATATTATAAATCATATATAATTTTCAGAGTGCTTATGATATCTTTTTTAATTTTATTTAGCAGTCGGGTTAGCATAAACAAGCTAGTGTCAAGACACTCTGTATACCGACAATTCGGGACGAGCTAAACGCCGCACTTTATCATCGTATGCCTCCGTGTTGAGATTGAATCGTGACCGCCATCACGTTTACAGTCAGTCTATTTACGCTAATATTATCATCAAAAAAACTTGATATTGAGTATTAATAATCATGTCAAATTTATATCTGGAACTAATAAATTCAGTATGAAAAGCACTTAGTTGTTAAAATGAACACAACATCTTCTTAGTTATTAAAATAAATTCAAAATCTCAAACTGACTGGGAATTTCTAAGTCAATAACCATCTAAGAGCGTTGTTTGAGTCAGTGATATATTTAGATGATGTTTAAATGAATTCCCGCAATACATTATGATTGACGTGGAGTTTAAATGTTCTGCCAACAGATTTTTTAAAGGAGTTGTATACAGGGTGTAACTTGATCGACGGATCAACGGTGCTCTATGGGTACGGGATCTCAGTACTTAGCCATTTCAACCGATCGTGTTACAGCCTGTATAAGATATATAAAAAAATAAAAATTAGGTTTTAAAATAGATATTTGCAAAGAAAAAAATATAGCATTTTGTCCAGTATATTCGTCAGAAAAATAAAGAGTCTAGTAATGTTGCCCTTGTGAAATGTTTGGTACATTCCCCATCCCCATCCCAGATAAATTAATAGTAAAAGTAGTTAAATATATATTAATATGTAGAAATACTCTTGTATGAGATAAACAATAAAAATAATTACCATTCAGTCGTTCTATCCGCTCCCTCCGGTCAGCAGCTTCTTCTGCAAGTTTAGATGATGTTTTTACACCTTCTCCTGACTTTTGAGTTTTCTCCATGATAGCACAAGCTCTCAATACAAAAGCAGGTACAGTTTCAGCTTTTTCCTGTTTTGGAATTTCTACAAGAGACCAATATTGGGTTTCAAGGCGGATTACATCCTGAAAAGTTTGAAACGAAATATAAACATATTATAAATATAATGTTATTACCCTTTTTTTCTAAGAGTGAAGATAAATGTATAGTCAAGACACTCCGTCCACCCTGCAATAATTCGAATCATTAAATAGTGAGTGGCGGATCTCAATGATAGCAAATTATTATTATTTAATTTTAAATAGTTCTCAGAGGAAACGGAAATCGGACACATAGCCGTTTACAGTGAGACGCCTTATTTCGCCACGACGGCCTTACTTATGGTTTTACAAAAAAAAACTTTTTTTTTTAATTTAATAATATTTACAATCAAAATTGTAAACCTTCAAAGACCAACACCATAGAGACGACAAAAGCTTTATCACATATTAAAAACAAACTTTAATTTCAATAGTTTCCAATTGTAAGATCGGAATCTGTTACGGGTACAAGGCAAACTGCAAAAGAACGACTATTACTGAAGTGCAATCAGGGCTTAAAGTGGATAAGTTTGCACTGGAACCTTTCCAGCTGCGGCCGATAACTACTATCTTGCTTTTGTAACTACAACAGTTAGCGTCGGATAATCTACACTTTAAAAACTTTTAAATATTCTCTTTTCTTTATGCTATATACAGTTATGATCTCAGAGTTGCCAAGTATCTGTAGAGTACGAAGTAGTGTACTATATTAGATTTTTAGCGAAACTATTTTGTATCGATATTGTAATTTTTTTAATTAAGTAAATTAAATTATGTTTTGAGGCCATACGTGGCGCAAGGGTTCAAGCAAGCGCAACAAGTTATAGATTCGATTCCCATCCAGGAAATAAAATATTTCATATTTTCATTTCTTCGCTCTTATGTCGGCCACCAGAAATCAGCGAAAAGTAAGGAGTGGAATGTCATGAATTCATGATACTAGGTTCCTTCTACCTACCCTACCACATGCAAAATCATTCACCTATGGTACCGTACCAATTTCAGAATTGTAGGCTAACGAAAAGTAGGTAGAATTTATAAAAAATAACAAACTCAGCTTGATGGGCGTATTCACTCATTTTGTATGAAACGAACTACAACTATAAGTTTAAAATTATTATAAAATATTAATAAATGTTTATTTTTCAAATGTTATCTTTCTTTGTATTGCACGTTCTCACTCCGTGCCAAATTTCATATCTGTAGGCTCACGGGAGGTACTCTATAGATTCTGATTACGCAGCGAATATCGTACAAAATGAAGCAAAACGATGAATAAATACTCGTGTCTTTTGATTGCATTGACATAGAAGCTTGCTTTTTTTTATGTTTCAAGAGACCGTAGATCTGAATATAATTTTAGTTTGATATCTGTACGCAATCTCGAAATTAATAATCTTGACAGAGGGACAGACGAAAGTGATCCTAAAAGAGCTTTGTTTTTTTTTGAGGTATAGAACTCTAAAAACATAAATTAAAAGAAAATAAAAAAATAAGTTAATTAAAAGTACGTTTCACGCAGAGCTGGTATTCAAAGGCGACCTAATAAATGAATCGATTATCGATATTTACTATTTATATTTATTTATAGAAAACAAAACTTTTGTTTAACCAATTTTATTCATATTTTGTCTTTGTATTATTACTACCACTATATAACCCAAATCTTATTGGCATAGAATTATTAAAAAATATATATTATTTAACACGGTTTCAAATAACACAGACTGTACGTTCATTTAGCTTATACATATTCAGCTTCAATAACTCAGAAGAAGACTGGCCTCAATTAAATGAAAACAGACCCATTCATAGAGGCACTGTTGCCAACATTTATTTACAAAGCAGTTTTTGTTTTACATGAAATGTATATTAAATTTCTTGTTACGTAAATATATTCTGTGAAATTAAATTAAATCAGATTCACGCTGTATTCTGCACACAGCAGGGTAGACAGAGGAAATCTAGTGTTAAGACACTCCGTTCACTACTTACCGCCGAATTCTGAAGGTATTGTGTGTTGAATGGCGGAATTTAACGCCGCGCTTTACCTCGACACCAAAAGAAATAAAGATTTAGATTTAAATAAATATTTTATTTCCTCGAGTGGGAGTCGAACCCACAACCAGTCGCGTTCACAGGCACGCTTTATGCCTCTGCGCCACTGACTGGCCTCTGAATATATTCTATAACCTACATAAATATATAACGTTATACCCTGTTCTCGTCGATAATAAAATGGTTCCAGAAAATTCTTTAATGTAAAATACAGCTATTGTCTTGTCAATAAAGGTTGATTTATGTTTTAGTAGATCCAATGTTAGTGCTTAGTAAAATAGAAGTTATTTAAAGAATCTCGAGACTATATATAAATTATTCATTTTAATAGTTTCTCGGCCTGATTGATTTTTTTATTCTTTGTTTTATTCTTTCGCCACAAGTGGCCTGATTAATTTTTTACTGCATTTTAATAGTTTCTAAAATATTTCCTTAAGAATATGTTCTAATTTTTTATTTATGTTATTTACCATAAAAATTAAAATTAACAAAAAGAGGGATCTTTTATAAAATATGTAAAAAAAATCAAATCAGCTCCACGCTGTATCCCGCACACAGCAGGGTAGGCACAGGGAACCTAGTGTTAAGATACTCCATTCCCCACTTTCTGACGAATTCTGGAGGAATTGCGTGTTGAGTGGCAGATCTCAACGCCGTGCTATGCCTCGACACCAGAGCGCAAAAAAAAATGGAAATATAAATTTATGTAAATAAATATTTCATCTTCTCGAGTGGCGATCGAACCCCCAACTAGTCGATTTACAGTCACACTTTGTGCCCCTGCGCCACGACTGGCCTCAACTGGCTATAGTATATTAAAATAAGCTAAAATATTAATAATTTTTTTTTATAACATATGTAAGACTGTCTTTATAGTAGTTGTAACTTCTAACAATACTTTACAAAAGTATCTGGGGGCACGGCAGTGCCCCCGCCAAGTCGAGCAAAAAACAGCGGCACGGCCGTACCATCCTTTTCTCGAAGCAATTCAGGCCATTTTCGACCCCCTATAACTTCGTTGTGGATAAAACAAGAAACCTGATTTTTCAGTAACTAATCAGGCATAATATAAACTCGGTATATTTAAAATTTCAATCGATTTGAACCAGTAGTTTAAGATAGACAACTTGTTAAAGTTTCTAAATTTTGTCACTCACTGACTGACTCACCGATCATCAAAAGTCTAAGGCACTTCTAGCAGACATAGAGGCTTCAAATTTAGAAAACAAATAGAGTTTAGTGTCTTAATCATGGGAAAACTTAAATATTTTGTAATTTCGGTCCAGTTTTCCAAATACACCAACTGCATGAATAACTTTGTAATCCCATAAAAATGTATAGGATTACAAGGTTACATTTGCAGTTAATGAATCTTTATTACTGTATAATAGAAAATAATAAGTGTATATAGGTACCAAAAAGTAGGACTCTACAAAAAGAAGTGAGATGCCATCAAAAACATCCTGTAAAAAAACCCAAGTCTCGCAGCTCAGTCTTTCTACCGTAAAAAGTTGTGAGATCCATATAATACCAAGTCGGTTAATCTATTTAGTCTCTACTTAAAGGACCTTCTGTCTTAAGTTATTACAATAGTTGTTATCATGCCAATATTAAAAATATTTTACGTTTTAAACAAATAGATCGACTTGGACATCGCATGATTTAATTATTAGTATGTATCACACTATCACGCTACACAGCACGACGGGCCAGCAACCGAATTCCTCGCCAGAGTCCTTCCGAATATGATGTCTATTATGTCTTTCGATAGGTTGTGTTTTCATGCGATGTCCAAGTCGATCTATTTGCTTAAAACGTAAAATATTTTTAATATTGGCATGATAATAACTATTGTAATAACTTAAGACAGAAGGTCCTTTAAGTAGAGACTAAATAGATTAACCGACTTGGTATTATATGGATCTCACAACTTTTTACGGTAGAAAGACTGAGCTGCGAGACTTGGGTTTTTTTACAGGATGTTTTTGATGGCATTTCTTTAGAGTAAACTATTTAATAAATTTCCGAAGCAAATGATGCAGCCTCGTCCGCGAGTAGAATAACTTTTCTATGCCTTGGGGAAATTACTCTTTGCCTTTAAACATTTTTGCTTATGTTTTCAAATTGCAACATTAAGAATTGTTGGAATAATAACTGTAAAAAAAATGTATTTAATAAATAATATAAAATTCGGTCAGTGTTAGATGAGTACATATATCACTTCACCACCGAACTATTGTACCAGGGCAGTCAGACGGAGTCTAGTGTTAAAACACTCCGCTTCCCACTTTCCGCCAAATTCTGAAGACATTGCTTGTTGAGTGGCAAAACTCAACGCCGCGCTTTGCCTCGACATCAAAGTGAAGAAATTAAAATATTATATATTTAATTTCCACCAGTGGGAATTGAACCCATAACCTGTAGCGTTTACTCGTTTTTATTCTTTCGCCACAAGTGGCCTGATTGATTTTTTTATTAACGAAAAGTAAAAAATCATGTTTCTTTGTATATTTTTTCAGTTGAACATATTTATTGGGTAATTGTTATCAAAAGATGCGACAATTTTCAGTGTACGTACTACATATTTATAACACACTAGTGGGCGCGCGCAGCTTCGCCCGCATATTTGCACCCTTAGGGGTGAATTCTAAAAACAAACACGAAACACGTGTTCAATGAAATATTTTTAAGAGTCTGAATTTCACATTTTATAAAAATCGGTGCCGATTTAAAAAAAACTTTCAACCCTTATTTCATCTCTTTAGGGTTGAAATTTTTCAAAATCCCTTCTCAGTGGATGTCCAGATTATGAAAATAAACATCTGTCCAAATTTCACGTTTCTACGCACAGCAATTACGGCCGTGCGTGCGTCTTACCTCAGTCAGTCATGGACATGTCCTTTTATATATATAGACATAGATTATATACCCACCCAGTTAAAAGATAAACAGAAAATTTCAAAATACTCTAGGTAAATACAAGTAAAAACAACGTTGGTTTTTTTAAAGTTTTTTTGAGCTCTGAAAAGCTTCTCATTAAAGGAGATAATTACAATTTCCTTTGTAGAAAGCACAATCAAAGGGCGGAGGCAATCAATTACCCACAAATAGGGAAACATCTTTTATCGGGTGTCGGTAATTGTTTTTTTTTTTTAATTTAAAAATGCTCTGTGAGATGTTTGTGTACACGTGCGTGATATAAATGTTGTCAAAATAAAATAAATTGACGATGAAAGTTAGTCGAGATAATATTAGAGTAAGTTTATGTTTTTTGTAAATAAGTATAATGTTTATAGAGAGTGTATTATATTATATTTTATTACATTCATGAGGTACATTAATTAAAGATATATTTAATTGTAGGTTATACAGGATGGAAGTGTCAGCACCAATTTAAATGAAATCACAGTTTTAACTACTTTATAAAAGCCGAATACAATTATTTTTTTGTGAAAAAAAAATGAAAAAGTATTTTTTTCAACCAAAATAAATAATAAAATTATTGTTGTAATATAAAATGCCATTTGTCAAGAACGACGCACGCACACATAAACCTATAAAAGGGAAGTATACGCCTCATTCTGAAATCGAGTTGTCGATATTGGCGGCAAAGTTCAAAGTTGTTTAACCTTTAGTAGTATTTTTGTAGTAATATGTGTTTACGTTATTGGTATCTATGCGTAACTGCGTCACACGAAATACAAGTATGGATGTTTATCCATACTTGTATTTCGTGTAACGCAGTCGTGAAATGAAAAAAAAATCCTACGTCTAAACTGTTGAGGTATCTTGATTCATTTTTTTAGGTATGGTAATGTATGTATGGGTTTAAAATATTTTATCCTATATGCAGTTATAAATTCTTAAATATAGCTCTTAAAAATATTTTATCATAAAAAATGTAATATAGATATTTATGGGTGTTGAATTTTCTACAATATATATATCTTAAATTTGCCAAAATTATATCCCTACAAATTTATTAAATTTGTGGAATCAAAAAGCCATCTCAAAGAGGTTTTTCTAATAATACGCGAAATCGCTACTATATTAGTCGTTTTATTTTTCTCATGTGATTGTATAAAAACGCTGAGCATATCACTAATTGACATTAGATTAATATTTACTTTTGCTGTAATAAAGTAAGTGAACTTTATTGTTTTAATAACGTAGGTATAAGTATAATCTCCGACTATCGATCGTATAGTGGTAAAAGCGAATGGGAGGAAGAGTTTGAGAACTAATCGAAGTTTTAATTGGAAATAATTCTATAAAATGATTTCTAAGCACACAGTAATTAAATGAGAAACTGCTGAAATATATTTGTATAACTGTTGACTACTTAAACATAATTTCGTTAGTTATATTAAGGATTTCTGTGTCATACTATGTAATATAATTAATATTTTGACATGTAATCAATATACATTAACAGCATATTCAATACCAATAACCTCCATGGCGGAATTAAGGTAAATTTTACGGCATGTGCTAATTTTAGATTCGAATATATTTTAGTAATTATTTATATTAAAATCGAAATCATTTTCATCTGTTGCTACTGTTGCCACTCAATGTGCAATCTTTAGAATTTGGACAAAAAGATTTTCTCTGGTGTAAATTTGTTTTAGTAGATTTTTTTCACCTTTACACTTCTTTCTATAATATGGTAAGCAGATGTAATCTGGTGTTAAGACATTCCGTTCTTAGCTTTCTTTCCGAATTCAAAACATTGTCTAACATCAACAAAATTAAATAATTTATCTAATTTTGTTGTTAGGCAAAATCATTAAAATTATCTAATTTTGGTTTTTTAGTACTATATATTTATAGTACTAGTATAGTACTTTAGTTTTTAACTAGTTATTAGCAACTTCAGAGATATATAAATAAGTATATTTCTAAGTAAAATACAATTCTGAAGCTGTTTCACAAGTTCAGGTTCAGGCTTAGGTTCTTATCTATTCCCATTAACATGTGATAAAAACCATGAAACCATAAAGCTCAATTGTAACAAATAATAAAATGCGGCCTCAGCAAGCAGCAGCTCTTAACACTAGGTTCCCTCTGCCCACCCTGCTAGCTGCTGCTGGGTCACAACGTGAAGCTGATTAAAAAAGTTATTCAATCTGGTAAGCAGTTTTAGTTAGTAAATAAAAAATGTGTTCGGTTTAAGTATGAATTGAAACATGAGGTCAAATTGGAGCAGTGTGACAGCATTGAACTGTCATTGCGATAATGTTAAATTAAATTTCTTGTATTTCCCCGCTCCGGTAACACAAAGCGTATTGCTGTCTTTACACTAGGAAAAGAAAAGTTCTTTGCATGTTTCAATGGCAATGGGTGATAAATGGCAAGGTTCATAAAGTCAATACAAACAAAGTTGTGGGTGGTAACTAGCTACTAAAGCGGAGAACGGAATACTTGGCACTAGGTTCTATTTACTTTTGTCAAAGTTGACTGATTATTTGGAAATTGCATAAATATTGATATAGATAAATTTTAATTAAGTATTAAGTGATGTGGCTTTATCATTAAAGTACATATTGGTATGTTAAACTTTCATACAGATTAAATATTTGTTGGAATAGTTAGATTTATTAACAACAATATTCAACTAGGGAAATGTTGTTCACTATAGCAAATACAGCGGTTATTAGAATATGATGGCGCAGTTTAACGAGAACAAATTTGATTAAATCCGGTGCGCCGTAATTGTACCGCAAATAATTAATTTACATTGAAAATTGATTGTGTTTAGATTTAAGAAGGCATTGGATTTTTAAAGTTCAACAACAACAACTTCCTTATCGAAAAAAACGCGTATTTCGTCAAGGGAAACTATACATTTATGGTTAAATCCTAAAAAATAATAGCCTTAAAAAGGGGGACAAAATTTGGTATTAAAGCCACTAGTTCAAGTGAGGTATCAGGGCTCTGGGTAAGCTAAGCTTGAACTTCAGGAAAAGATCGAAACCTCCAATTTTTGTGCGGAACCCTCCCCACAATAACTCGCTAGTCTGGTTTTTTTTAAATTTTGTCTCTTCTGTTGAAACATTACATGTCTAAGTATGAAGGTCATAGAAATTATGTTATTTATATATTTATTACTAGGATAAAAAGCTCATTTGAGGTAACAAAAAAATCTTATATTTTATTATTGTATTTTCATATGCTCGCTCTGGTGACGTGGCGTTGAGTTCCGCCACTCAACACGCAATGCCTCCAGAATTCGACAGAAAGTGGGGAACGAAAGTATCTTAAAGGGAACAGTGTCTTAGAACTAGGTTCCCAGGTTCCCTCTGCCTACCCTGTTAGGTATGAGCGGGATACAGCGGGATATAAATATAGTTATGTAGAACAAATAATCTATTTAACATTCTGTAAACTTAATATTTAATATGTTAAAATATTTTTTTATACTGTATGTCCAATTTTAATAATTTCAGTTTCTATCTTAATTTAGGGTATTGCCTCCAGTGAGGATTTGCGGTTTAACAAGTTTGACATTGTACGATGTTAGCGAAGAATAAATTGAAATTGATTTTTTCTGTAACTAATACCAAATTATTAGAATTGGCTAGAGTAGCTTGTGTTAAGTTAGAGAAGCCAAATAAAAATTATTTCAGCTGTTTCACAGTTCTGAAAAATACTCCATTTTTTAAATTATTACAGCTTAACTTTTTTTTAATATTGATTATAATGCAAAATTCTTATTCTGCTTCTTAGCGATTATTGTGCAAATTATTCACAATCTAATCTAATCTAAAGAAACTTTATCTCGATAATATGATTCCGACAATCTATCATCGATTTGATATGCCTTCTAAACTAAAATTGAGTTATAAAATCCTTTATATGTATAACATGTATTTGTAATATTCTGTTTTATGTATAATTAGATGATACATCTATAACTTATACAAGTTGCTGAAGATTTATTGCGGTGGTATTCTTTATACTATAATATCATCTAGGTACTTTCTAAGTCTTCTTTTTAACTGTAAAATGTGTATTTAAGTTTTTTGAGCTTCATATTGTATCTCGCGTGTAGCAGACTACGAGCGGAAATTTTGTGTTAAGATACTCTGTTCTCCACTTTACCCAGAATTCATCCAATCCAAGACTCAGCGTCTCGCTGTTACTTGAGACTGAGGCGTCATCACAAATATATTATATAATACATTATTATATTAGACATATGTTGAATATAGACTCTATACATTTTTCCATGGTAAATTTACGTTAAATAATAATCAAAACGATGATGATTGTAAAATTCTGCCCATCGCAGCAAAACATGTGGTTGTTGTGTTAAAATTTCTCCGTCTTTCGAAACACCCCATTTTTTCCACAGGTTATCGAGCAAACTTGAGAAACACTAATTTCTAGCCAAATTAGCTTCGTGTTTTCCCTGAAGTTGTTAGTTAACCTTTCATATTTTTCATTCTCTGACTTTTCACGCTTGATCTTCATCAGTACTTTCGTTTGGTGGTTTTGCAACGTATACTTTTTCTTTTTTATCTCTCTATTTTATATTTACTCTCTCATAATATTAATAAATAGCAATTCATTCCCTCGAATGGTGATCGAAATAACAACCGACGCGTTACAGTCATACGATCACTACGTCGGGGCGTACTTTTATATTATTATTTAAAAAAATGCTTGCCACATTATTTATAAAATATATTTATAATTTTCAATTCAAACATAGGTGTTAAATACAATTTTGTGTTTATATTGCTTTTATTTTATATTCGGGACGCACAAATATAGCAGTAAGCGGGAATTTTGCGAGTCTGTCCGACACAAAACTCAGCAAAACGTGACCTGTATGACATAGAAGTGAAATTGGTTTAACATCGTCCTTGGGGACGGTTAACTTACTTCGATTGTTTTCCTGCAATTATTTCTCGTGGAAAAGTGCTCTGGGAATTGAAACAAGAACTCAATACTTATGTTTTCATGTATAATATACAATATTGTTATAAGGCCAGTCGTGGCGCAGCGGCAGGAGATGTGACTGTAAAACCGACTGGTTGTGGGTTCGATCCCCACTCGAGGAGATCAAATAGTTACTTAAATTTATATTTCCGTTTCTTCGCTCTGGTGTCGAGGTTAAGCGTGGCGTTGAGTTCTGCCACTCAACACGCAATGCCTCCAGAATTCGGCAGAAAGTGGGGAACGGAGTGTCTTAACATAAGGTTCCCTCTGTCTACCCTGCTTCATCCTATGATATGCAAAAGTTATGTTTTATAACCGTATTTATGATGAAGGAATTACTTTAAAAATATAACATTACAAACTGAATGTTTCTCGATGAATGTGCGATGCAAATTGACTCATTTTGAATATAATACTAACATGCTATATTATACTCATGTGGAAACAATGGACGAAAAACGTGAAAATATTTCTACATATATTTTCACGTTCTTTAGTATTTGAGCTTATATTAGAATACCAATTAAAAAGCTGCTAAATATCTTAATTTTTATTAAATTTTAATTGAAGATGTTCCAGATTTTAGTCTTTTTTACATAATAAATGTTTCTCAAATTAATTCTAATAAGAAAGAAGTCAGCTATATCATCACTTTAAATACTGTATAACATTATCATTATACGTTAATTATATAAAAAGAAATGATTGGTTATTCCCATAATAAATTTTGAAACAAAATAATAAAAAAAACAACCATAAATTTATAAATGGATCTAACAACTTTGCATGTACATACATGTGATTTATCTGCGTAGCAATTTAGCAAAACAGCTGACTGGCAATTTTTTTTAATTATGATAAAAACTAAGCTTTTATATAGGAACAGATATAAACAAAGAATACATGAGAGTATGTTTTCGATAGAAATTAGAATATATTATATAATACATTATTATATTAGACACAGACTCTATACTTACATTTTTCCATGTAAAATTTACGTTAAATAATAATGATGCAATAATCAAAACTATAACGTGATTGCTATTGAGGCGCAAAATATTATTTATCTGATCTAATTTTACAAGCCAATTGTTAAGAATTAAGTGATGTGTCTCTACTGTTTCTTACTTAGTGAAATAATGATAAAACATTCACATTGCCCTGTAATATGTTAATATAACGTTAAGCACACCCATATACATAATAACAGGTTTGTTTTTCGCCGGAACGTTTTCAGCAATAGCTTTACTTCGTAAATTTTGCACTATTACCCATTTAGGATGCGCATGAAAAAGAAACATTCAGAACTTCATTAATATTTTATGACTTCGACACTGTTCCCTTGACTGAATGTAATTTCGTTTGTGTTGCTATTTCGTAAGCATTTCAAAAGGTTGCCTCGGTAGTTGTTGAAGAGTCCAAATATACACATTCAGCTTTTATAGGATCTTATTCGTTTACGTTAGTGGTCGCTAAAATTTTAAAGCGAAGAGAAGCTCTTACTGGTCATAAGTGTGTTTCATTGTAATTCTAATCCTCCTAAACCGTAAAACTTTTCTTTTTAAAAAAAAAAGCCGTAAAAGCTACAGCTCCAAATTTTTGCAGGAACCTTGTGGACGACACGGTGATCTTAGAGAAGTAGTTTGGTGATAATTGTAATTGTAGTTTTTGAGTAAATGGTCAAAATGTGTCCCATAGAGTTAAGCTGTGAAACGTTTTGAAATTCACGCGCACAGATTGAACTTTGACTAATCTAACGCCCAATATTAATAATCTATCTCCTACGTCAATCTGCGATTGTTCCATACATCTATCCAATCTCTAGATTGGAGGAGATAGATTATTAATATTGGGCGTAAACCAGCGCGTGCGGACAAAACAATTAAAAAAATTCGCAAAATTTTGCGCAACATAATGTCGCTTTGATGACAATCATCTTTTAATTAAGACATCGAATAAGCTTTTATGATTTTTTTTAGATAAAAAAAATATGAAAGTTCACAAAGCTTACTCGAATAGAGCCTATATATTTAAATTAGTTCATCAAAGTAAATTGAACCAAACTTTCGAGTCAAATCACAAGTCACGTCCTCTCTAATTAAAGGTCTAAGATATTAACAAGTACAATTAAAAGCTCTTGGTTGATATCAAGGGATTTTAGTATTCGCAATTTGAAATATACACAAATGTAAATTAAATTTATATGATGAGACAATTAGCTTTAACGTTTATGAGGCAGTTTCAGTAGATGGTATAAAATTATATTAATAATTATAATAAATGAAAATATATTTTAAAATTGTAACCATATTCTTTTTTTAAACATTTTTTAAAGTGTGGAATACCACACTTAGGAAAGAAAAATATTTATTTAGAAAACGTAAAAAAACGATATTCTTGTTCACATCTAATTTTGGAATATCGTACCTAAATTCAAATTTTGCTTAACTAATTATTAAGTAGATATACACAAAACCGATTTAACTAAAGTTAATACATAAATAACGCTAACTATCAAATAAACGAAAACAAATGGCAACTATATGTATTTATTTATAGCAGTTAAACCACGTATTTGATTTCACGTACTACATAGTTCACGAAGGTAGAATGCACGATCTACATAAATGTATGTGTGTTTGTTCACGATTTTCGCATATCCCGATCTCGTTGAATCACATTTCAGTTAATGAATCGCATTTACGGAAGTTTTCATTATTGAATTCTCGTGATCGGCTAATAACCATTTATTTGTGCCTTGTGTTTTAAACAGTTTTGTATTAAATCCTACGTAATTTTATTCTACTATGTACTTTATATAATAATTAAAATAAATGTCGATGAAACATAAAAATAAAAACAAATTGAACATGGAACAATTAACAAATTAAAGTTACATATAGGGTTACTGACGTAAACCAATTATGTTGGTGTTCGGAATATATTTAGATCATAAAAAATATTTTATTTTATTTTAATATTTTTAATATTTAAATTTCCTTTGTTCTTAAATATATAAAATATTAGTTTTACAACGATGGAAAACTTAATCTGGATTTGAGGTTTTTGCGAATTACATTACATAGAGGCCGTCGTAGCGCAGAGGAACAGGCGTGTACTTGTAACGCGACGGTTGTGGATTTGATTCACACTCGAGAGAATGAATTATTATTTATTAATATTTTCATTTCTGCGCTCTGGTACCAAGGCAAAAGCCCGGAGCCCGGAGCTCGGAGTTCCGCCACCCAACACGCAATTCCTCGATAAATTTATCGGAAAGTGGGGAACGGAGTGTTTTAACACTAAGTACCCTCTGCCTACCCTGCTGTGAGAATATTATTATTATATATTCTTTATTGCACTATAAATAAAATAAAAACATAAAATAAAGTTACAGAAATGAGGTTAACAAAGATGGACTTATCTCTAAAAGTCAGTCAACCTGTGAAAGTGGGTGAAAGAAACATATAGCAGATTAACAAAAAAATAACAAAAGATTATTAAATTATATATAAACATATAATTTAATAATCTTTTGTTATACGATACATATAAACAATTTTTATTACACCTCTACTAACAAAACAAAAGGTTATCGTTACCATCACAATAGCTATCCCAATACAATAAAAAATCAAATCTGACCTTGATCATAGCTTTAAGCATGGCGTAGCGCGTAAAGACGTTCCTCTCGGCCTTCGAGTCATTGTATCTCGTCATAAGGTTAACTAGAGCTTTCTTCGCTGTGTCGTAGTTTTCATCGAGACGCACGCGAACCACTCGGAGGCGCTCGTTCGTCTCGATCACCTCCTCTTTAGTTTGCCCGCCTTGTAAATAAACATATGGATTTTATAAACTTTAAATAAATCAAATCAGCTTCACGCTGTATCCCGCACATAGCAGGGTAGTCAGAGGGAACCTAGTGTTAAGACACTCCGTTCCCCACTTTCTGCCGAATTCTGGAGTGGCAGAACTCAACGCCGCGCTTTGCCTCGACGCAAGAGCAAAGAAATAGCAATATAAATTTAAGTGAATATTTCGTCTTCTCGAGTGTGGATCGAACCCACAACCAGTCGGTTTTACAGTCACATTTTGTGCCCCTGCGCCACGACTGGCCTCACTCTTTAGGTTAATCATTTTGGCGGTTAATGAGTATTTACATACATATTATATATATTTATCATTCATTGCTACAAAAATATTTAATAAACATTTAATATATTTATAAAAGTGTGAATTCTGTTATTTTAAGTCTTATTATTTATATATTTTGTATGAAAAAACTTACTGGAAGTGCCCTCGTCTTTAACGTCTTGAACGATTCTTCGTACACTTTGTGTAAATTTTCCGACTAGATTGGTGCTGGCTGCGAACAAAGAAAACACTATTTAGTAACAACAGAAAATCTTAAAAGTCAAGTCGTTTTAAATTTTATTTAAATCCCCTGTATATCCTTTTTTAATGAATGCTAAGAAGGTAGTCTTATGTAGTTGCAAGAGTAAAGCTGGCTGCCCAGCGTCCATGTTGCAAGTTGGTGACACGGATGTGCACTCAGACGCTTCACTAAGCTGCCCACTAACACGAGCTAGTGAACGATGAGCGGAAGCACAACTGCGGCCATTCTTTAGCACTTTGATCATATTAAACCAAATTTATATAAAGAAAGGGTTATGAACGAAGGTATTTTATAATTATTGAAGGTATTCCTATTAAAAAAATTAACAAAAATAATGCAGCGTTCAATTCTGCCACTCAACATGCAATGCCTCCAGAGTTCGGCAGAAAGTGGGGCACGGAGTGTCTTAACACTAGGTTCCCTCTGCCTACCCTGCCGTGTGCGGGATACAGCGTCAAGCTGATTTTGATTTTGATTTAACAAAAATAATCAATCGCCGTAAATAAATTTAGTTTATGTTGCAGTCTCTTTTACAGCATTTTATACCGAGAAATTTTTAATAAGATAAGTTCGCGTAAGTTTAAAAATTAGTTGGACGTAATATTGGAACTTTTTGCTTCACCGGTATAATAATAAGACTACAAGGTGAAACAGCATGTTTTTAATTAGCAATGTCCAAGTAAGTATGAGAAGTAGTCAATGCATATTTTATAAATATAAAAATATGGTTTAACAAGTTTTTTACTAGAACTGATAGTTGATCTCAAAACAAATCGTTCATAACAAAAAGGGGATAAATTTTGGATATATCATACGTTCTGAACGATTACCCAGATCGAGACGGAAAAAGAATTTAAGCGATTAGAGGTTAAATGTCTGGACTTCGAAAGCTAATATCCTTTAGCTATTTTGTTACCAAGAAAACAAAGATGTTCTTTGCTTTTCTGACTACCGGAACTGAGCCGCGGGTGATCCATTATTTGAAGTAACTACACCCCTTGTACTGGTAGCAAAGTCACGTGATATCGTCATACTATTTTATATTTTTGCTTGATATATTATTAATACATCAATAACAATGTTTTATTGATGACCAATAATCAATTTTTTTCTAGTTCTACTTTTGGTGATTTTCACATAAACTCAGGTTACGTAACACACGTCGTAAATTCTCTATGGGCAGTCAAAATTATTGCAGAAAGAGGAAGAGATTTTTGAAAAAAAAAAGAACAACAAAAACAATTAATTTTTGAGAGTATTCAAGCATCATAGAAAAACGATCACAAGTGAGCAAGAGAAAAGATTACATGGTTTAAAATTACTTAATATGCTGAGTAACTGTCTCACAAAAAGATATTGACTGTTAGTGTTTTTAAGTTTTGCTAATTTCCTATTTTTTTCAAAAGTCCATCGAAATATGCAACCACAAAATTTATTCAATCCTCACGAAATTACCATTAACTTATTTTTAAAAAACTATTTAGACTGAGCGAAAGAGCAAAGTCTGTTAAAAAATTATGTTTAATTTTACTTCCCTACATAGTGAAACGCCTTAATATATACCTTTGTGATTTGTGACAGAATAATTCGAATGCCGAAAGATAAACGCTGTAATATTTTAACGTCCAAAGTGTAATTATAGCTTTTATGGGAAGTTATTTACGCTTCAAATGATGTCGTTGAGCTTGAGTGTGCCGTTATAGGTTTACTGTTTCCTCGAGGACGAAATAAACAGTAATATTCTCGTTAGGCTTTTCTCTTAACCTCATTTCAACAGATGGTGTTAAAATTTATAAAATTTGTTGGAAAAGAAAATTTATTTGGGGCGAAAATTTAACACGATTATAATAAAAAGGTTTCCATTCATTGAATACCAGCGAACCGCTCTCGACTTGGCTTGCTTGGATTATACAATTATTTAAGCTGTGTTCGACTTTCTCGTCGTCCTTAGATATAAGTTCAAGAACTTATAGTGGTATCTAACAGGATTTTTTTAGGTTACATAATTTTTATTTCCACAAGATTTTGCCTGTTTTTTAAAATAAAATATTATGTATTAATAAGATTAATGTCTAATATCAGTTCAGTAGATTTTGTAAATTATTATTTTTTACTAATTTGTAAATTATATTTTATAATGTTAGTTTCTTTTTACTCATCGTATACATGTGTTGTTTGTAATTTGAGTTTTAAATACACAGAAAAGAAGAGGTGAAGTTGACAAAAACGTATTATTCAATATTGAACTTGGCTGTCATTTCACATTTATGATTTTGAAGGAATTGTACCGCATACATCATTTTAAAATGATTTATAGAATAATTTAATAATCTTTTGTCATTAAAATGTAATAAGTTTATAATTTAATAACGGTAAAATACAGCTTCTTTTATCCAATTTTGTAAGCAGCCTTCACTCATTTTGTGACAGGCTTATTACCTGACACCAAAAATAATTTTCTGAAATGATGTATTTTTTTTATTTAAATTATGCTAATACTTTATTATTATTATTCTAAATACTTATTTTTAAGCGCTTTTGTTATTATCTGGTTTACAGGTACATCTTTATTAATTTTATAATATATGATGAATATAAATTCATCTTATAGTCTTTGATATACACGGATGTCATTTTAAAGTCTAACTGTCCATGTGCTAGTGTGTCAATATGTCATGTTCATTCGAAGAGTGTTGTGTTTTATTGCATGGCCTACAAATCACAACCATCAACGATATGGCAGTGTAAATCAAATTTCTGTTATTATTATTATTTAGCTTCACGCTGTATCCCGCACATTGCAGGTTAGGCAGAGGAAAGGGTAAGATTACGACACTTTGTTTCCCAATCTCGGCCGAATTCTGGAGATATTGAGTGGCGGTATATATCACCTCATTAAATTTCATTTCCTAAACTGGGAATCAAACCCAAAAACCTGTCGCGTTTACAGTCACACTTTGTGCCCCTGCGTCATAACTGGCCCCTATCTTTAATTATTCTCGATGTGGATTAGTTAAAATACCTTTTATTTAAACGAAAAGGAAACCAAAGAAAAAATTACAAAACCAGAACAATTCATATCAACAAAACAATAAACACTTAAAGTAATTCGGCAACAGTTTCACCAAAAACGTATAGTATTTTTTTTTAACATTTTTAAAGTGTTAATCCACACTTAAAAAAGAAAAATACTTATTTAGAAAGCGTATAAAAATTTTGAACGTAGCGGGACTCGAACCCGCGTCTCCTGGAGCCTCCTGGTCGGTTTCCAGGAGGCGCGAGTTCGAGTCCCGCTACGTTCAAAAAAAAAATTTATACGCTTTCTAAAGAAGTATTTTAACGTATAGTAAGTGAGTAGATAAAAAAGTAGAAAAACACACCGGATTGTTATTGTTTAACGAACTGTGCGAATTGAAATGACCCATTTGTATTCTTCTGCTTATAAGGTTAATTAAATAAATGACACTTCATCGAATTTCGATAATTTGGTTATTTATCAAGTACGGTGATAAATTAAATAACAGAAATTAATTATTTTAAAAATTTTACATTTTGTGTATATTATTTTTTCCACGAAAATAATATAATAAAACCTTCACAAATAAAAAAACATATCTGAGCTTAATTTCGCATCCCAAGATAGGAAGCGCCATACGACAGACGAACAAAGTGATCTTATAAGGATTCCTTTTTTTCTTAAAAGGTACGGAACCCTAAAAAGGGCAAAAAATAAATAACAATGCTAATTATAAGCACGCTATTAAGATGCTACTTACTTACTAATACCTGCAAATATAATTTTGTTTCCTCTTTCAAAGCACCTCACACTTTTGACCAAGGCATATAAGAACTTTAAGTTTAGTCGTGGACCTTGTAACTTATAGATGGCTTACGCTTAAAGCTTAAGATTAAAAACTCAGTTATGATTATATTGTAAATGTCATTTTCCCAGCCAAAAGGTTAGGCAAAGGACGCAGCCAGATACGAACTATTAAATATCGTGTTGCAATAATGCGCCAAATTATGTTAGAATTTGCAGTAATTTTATGCAAATAATATTACTGTACATAATTAATTTAATGACATATTAAATACCAAACAATAGTTTTAATGTTTGATAAGGTACCCAAACATTACCACAATATTTTTGATAAATAAATAATCAGCTTCACGCTATATCCTCCACACAGTCGGCAAGGCATACCTAGGCGTAGGGAACCTAGTGTTAAGACACACCGTTCCCCACTTTCCGCTGAATTCTGGAGGCATTGCGTGATGAGTAGCGGAAATCAACGCCGCGCTTTTGCAGTCACACTTTGTGCCACTGCGCCAACGCTGGCCTCATAAATAAATAAATCAATTTAAATTTGTATTATTTTAATAAAAAACATACAAAGATTACTAAGAGCTTAAACATGTAGACTATCTACATGTACTATGTGGAATTATTGTATAAATTACATACAATGTGCAAATATTGTGATTGTTGAACATTCTATTATTTGTAAATAGAGTGGAAAGGAACGTAAGATATGAGTGCGAGTGCAAATAGGAATGAATGCATGAATTTGAAAAATAAAAAAAATACAAATTGGGATTTAAATGTAAAGACGTTAAGGAAAATAAAAAAAATGAACATTCTTGGTTTATTATGTTTTCACATGTATCCTCCTGTATCCCCCTATGGAAATTCAAAATTAAAGTTTGTCTAAATAATTTATATTACAATTCACAGTACACCATAACCTATAATAGCTTATCGACAAAACCTGTATTTTTATTTTAAAGTATTCTATAATTTCCAGTTTCACCAAAGTACTTTAAAAATCAGAAAAACTACCTGTTAATAAATCTATTAGGTTTTAAATTAAATTGAGTATTAGACCGTATTGTAAGTTTGCAACCGTGAGAAATCGTGGGAGGCTTATAAATTTTCAATTTACTCTGGCATTGTGGCTCACCATTGTCGTGACTAATAATTGATACTGATCTCTAACGATCATGTATTTGCAATAAATACTATAGTAAAATATCCAGTATATTATTATAATTGCTATATTAAAATATTTTATTAGAAAATTTACATTTTGGTAGTATGTTATAATATAAAAGAACTTAACTTATAGTACTTTAGCAAACATATAGAGAATCTTGAAAAGCAAATGTGTGTTTGACGTGCACATTTTTTTGTTTTTGTGACTTGGGTAAGGAAATCGATGCCGACACGACGTAGCGGAGTAAATTTGAACAAGCAAGCCAGGAAATGGAATCTCTGAGAGGTTTGATAGATTTTTAAAACATATTATACTCCTTATGTACATTTAGTTATTCGTTCATATTATGTATTTAGTATTTAAATTAAACATATTAATTAATAGAGTAACCTTGATTTTTAAATTTATACCTATTTGAGAGTTTATAGAACTGGGTTAATTAGGATTCCGTACCTTTTAAGGAATAAAGGAATTTTTATAAGATCACTTTATCTCTATCTGTCTGTCTGACTGTTAAGAGACTTTATACCTGGAACCGTTAGAGATATCGACTTGAAATTCAAATCTACGGTCCGTTGATTGCCTAAAAAAATTGTATTTCTACATTTATGTAAAAAAAGATATGGCCGTTTATATCGCAAAAAAGCGTATTTTGACACCAAAGGGAATCAAAATTCATAGGGTACTTCCGGTTGACCTTGAATTATTAAATTTCGCAGCTAGTATCTACAGGTAGTAAGTACTAGTTCATGAAAATTACATTTGTGATTTAATCCTAAAAAAAATAGTATTAAAGTTCAAGTGAGGTATCAGAAGAAAAAGCTAAGCTTAAATTTCAAAAAAAGCTCGAGACGTCGTATTTTTGCACGGACTCGTTTTTTAATTTACACTTTAACATTCGCTTTTGTAAAATTTTAAAAAAGATATGTGATTAAATAAATAATAAAAATTTAACAACTAAAAGTTTTGAAGCCCAAAACCCTTCAGAGGCTTCTGAGCAGAAGGAGCTGAGCTTCAGAACCTAAGGAATTACGCGAGACAAATAAGAAATCTTTGACGGTAGTTTCATATAATGATTGTGTCAACTACCAGACAATTGCTACCTACGTCTAATCGGGACTACGAGCTACTGTAAAGTTTTAGAATTGTCAAATTAAAAAAAATGTACATTTAAACATTATAAAGAGATTTATTTAAAGTAAGAAAGAGCATATCGTAATCCTATGGTTTTAGGTACGGGTTTTTGCTAACGTAAGTGTTCTGACGTTATCACTGATGTAAGCTGTAGCCGGTGGTGAATCAGGAATAGGCGTGGGTATCTTTGTCTTTAGTATAACAGCCGCATAAGTCGTTCATCTTATATTTATGAGTCATCGTTTCATTTATAATAAACTAAATGCTTCATTTCCACGTTTAAAAAAACAGACATTGACACAAGGTAGATAGCAGCTAAGTTTGACATTCAATATTATATTTATAAGAACTTAATTCAGGAAATTAAAAAAAAACTAGTGCAATTTATATTGGAGAATATCAAGACCCGATTTAATACTTAATACCTATTAGCATTTAGCACGACACCTTATCTCTGTTTATATGGATATTTTTAATCGATATTATTAGTTAAGTATATTTTGGCTTCCGTTTAAAAAAAGTTTAAAATAATCTTACGAAGAAGATAAATATTTTTTAAAAATCTACCTTGAAACAAACAAGCTGGTACTTGTACTGTTTTCCATATAAGAAGCCGCAGACTGTCAGGACTAAATAAGGTCTTCGATATTTTTTGTGGTCCTTAATTTTTTGAGTACTAGTAACTAAAGACCATATAATTGACATCTCGTAACATATAAGATTACTGTGCCTTTAGGATTGACTATTAAGTGAATAGATAAAAAAATGTTTATGAATATATTTCCTGAGTTAACCATTTTTTTTTTCATTTTGTATAAAATTTTATTTTATTTAGAAAAACCACTACTGCTTATTTACATTATTTTTTTTGCTGATGAGCACTTTTAGTTTTGCAACTTAACGCACTTATCACGGAGATCAGTTCGATTATTAGATTTTTTATGTAAATAATTAAAAAATACTTATTTTGATAGAATTAAAACTTGATAAGGTTCAATGTCACAAAAGTTATCAACGGGTTATATTACGCACAAGACAAAAGTATAAAATGAGTAGATGATTAAATTATATTTTCTATATCAAAACAAAAAAAAAACTAAATAATTAAATATTCGTGTTAAGTTAATGTTGATATCATTTGATCATATTGCTCTAGACAAGGCGCGTCGATCTCGGCCGCCTCACGTCACTGGGGTTGGAACAATACCCATTAACCTCGAAATCTAATCTGTATTCCGTAATGGGTAACAAAGGTTTTTCTAAGTATTATCACTAGTAGTACTCGTCTGATCCGCAAGATAACTTTGTGAATTAGATTTTTGAGAGGTTTTGATTATAGCCGTAGACTTCCTTTGATTTGCTACGATTGTGCAAGAGATTGTAGATGATAGATGCATTGTTATACTTTGACACTTCAATAAAAAAATATAGGAACATTTAATGTAAATAAGAAATATGACTTATATAAAATAGAGAAGAGATGAGTTGATGAAATAAGATATAATAGCGAGCGGTAAATGGACGAAGGTAGCAAATGATAAAAAGAAATGGAGGCAATTGGGGAAAAGTCTTTGCCAATAGGCACACAGAGGTAGAAAAATGTTCAAGACGTGAAGTAAAAAAAATCTTAATTTAACGCTTTTTTTCTGAAAAAGACAAGGCAAACGAGCTGTTATATGGGTCCGTTCCGAGTTCTTTTTAAAAAAAAGATTTTATTATTTTTCACTACATTTATTTGGTAGAAATTAAAACACAATAATTAAAACACAATTTAAAATAAGACTTAGTACAAAATAGGATCGAGTCACAATGATACAGCGGAGATACAGCGGAGATAGGAGAATGTGTGGCTGTAATGAGAGTTCCGGGTAGACTAGCCGCGCGTCTCCCAAAGAGTACTTTTATATTAATGATATAATGTATACATAGCGTTAAACTAATGCAATGCTGCATGTTAGGGTTCAAACCCTGTATATAACAACCCCCCGTTTAAGTAAAAACTTACACGGTTAAGGCGTGAAGTTTTATATTAAATTTAAGTAGTCCTCAATCGAGGCTGAGAAGGAATCGAGATATTATCTAATTCTGTTTCAATAGCGGGATTTGATTTAATTCGGAATTTTTCTTTAAAAGCCACTCATTTTCCTTTACAGAAATAACAAATTAAAATTAAAATAATTATTGTAGTAATTATTACAGTTGTTGAATAATAGGTTTCATATTTAATTATATGAGGCATTTCCTCTACTAATTGTGTATCCAAAAGTTGTTTACTTAATAAATTTCTCTCATGCTTTAAATTATCTAAATTTATATTTTCTAAATGGATAGGGGAAACACTTTCCTTAATTTTATTAAATTTTAACCTATTACAACATGGATCTTGTATTAAATTAAATTGGAAATTAATTGTTGGTACAGATATATTTCGATTAATTTTGCTTATTAGAATAACATTTTTACTATAACCAATACATAGTTCAGGCAAATTTAAAATGCCTGTTCCTAATAATATTTTTTCTTGATTTAATTTCAAATTTGAAGATTGTATAGTTACCTTTCTAGGTTCTGACTGAACAAATAACCATTTATTATTATTATTTTTTTTTCCATATATTTATTTTACCATAAATGAATTTAGTTTCACATACAGGTTTATATTCAGATGTGTAAACATTTGCGACATTACAAATTAAATTCTTATAATTAATTAAAATACAATTATTTAAGTTATCCAGATTAAAATAATGATTTTTATCAATTGTTATGGCGATATATTTCGCGGTTGGTATTATTAAACTAAATGAATCTGGTTGCTCAGAAATATGTGGAATAGGTAAAGGAATGTTATGGTAAAGATTATATTCCATAGTGGATACTAGTGGGATTTGTAACACAAATATTAATTTATTCTCCATATAATAAGATAACACCTTTGATATGTTAGTCATAGTGTGTATCATATTTAATTCTAAAGGTGTAGGCAATTCTAACCCTTGTGGTAAATTGCGATAATT
>JAATLQ010001529.1:537-15385 GCA_013421005.1 Heliconius erato x Heliconius himera
GCAATGGAGAGGATGAGGTGAACGCAATTCTCCGTTGGCGTTTCCGGGCACCCTGCTACTTCGACGTCATTCAATAACATACGTTGATCTTGATCAGAAATATCCCCTTTAAGCTGTTCTATAGCACTTTCGAGAGCAGCGATATCACACGATTGCTCCTTTTTATTTTCGAGTAGTAAAACTCTCGACTCTAATTGCTCGATACGTATATTCTGATCCCGTATGGTGCTAGTAAGATCACTTATGGCCTCTCTGACGCTCTCCATGCTGTTTCGAATTAAATCTGCCATATAAACTTTTAACTCTTCTATCATATTATAGTCAGGGCCATTCTGACTTGTACTTGGGCTATTTACCCGAGTACTTCTTGCCCGATGAGTAATATTTTCACTTTCTGTAGTGAATGTTGGCGATTTTATATTTCCTACTTTAAGCCCTCTATTTGAGCAGTCTGGACATTTCCAAGGCTCTTTCCGATCCATTAAGCTAAAGTTTCTATGGCTAACATTCGCACATTCCAAATCATATAATTCTTTACATGTTATGCATTTCAAAAATTCTTTTTTAAATATTTTTTTTGCACAGCTAGAGCATTTTTGGTTAGTGGAATTCATTCTGCGTATTGTAATAATCAAATATCCAAAGTAAAATAATAAATTAAAATATATGCTTGTAAAAATTTCTATTAATCCCCTCAACATCAAGTGCTTGGCTTTAAAGTTGAATCAATATAGTACTTTGAAGTATTTAATTTTTAGGCTAGATGTCGCTGTTTAAATTTTTATTTTAGGAAAATGTTTTTTTTGGATATATATGCAGAATAAATTTAATTTTGGTTTATTTATTTTACTTTAACGCACAATAGTTTATATCACTCACTAAAAATGTTATTCAACCGTACTTTCACTTTGATCGAACAATTTTATCCATATTATTTTCTTTAGCTAGCTTGCAATACGCACTGGTCATTCAAATACCGTTAGTTTTATTTTGCTCATTTATTGTCTATTTTATTGCGTATTTACTGGCTATTTTCGAAAAAATAAGAAACACTAGGTCAATAAAGTCCTAATAACAGCAAAACAATCGCTATTAGCACGATTAAATATTACTAGTTCAAAGTACAATCACTCAATGTCCGGTAGTTTTTTTTTCCAACTCACTTAATGTTGATTTTATTCCATGTTTAGTGGCAATGCTCGTAAATTATTTATTTATTATAGTCTTAATAACAGCAAAGCACAACATTTTAAGCACAGTTCACAATTATATTCCACTAGAAGGTTTTTATCACGGCATATGATTTTTAAGTACGTTACAAACGTGCGATCGCGACGGTGGCGCGCCTAATCCCTTTCATTAACAACACAATAATTATACCATAATTATGAATTTATTATTAATCGCAATGTTATAGATTTAATAAGATGGTACCTGAACAAAAAACGAAATAAGAGGCTTAAATTATTAAAGACTCTTCAAGTTCTTCTAGGGAATCCAAAAAAAACCTGATTTGATTGTGGCTGTGATATGACAATGTATAGTAATATTTCAATACTGTGTTTACATAAATCGCTATGAATAGACAAATTTCAATAGTTTTTGATATTTCGATTAACCTAAATATTTATTTTAATTAAAACTATTATTTAAATTATATTATATATCTATAATTCTAAACTATAATTGTTTAACCAACATAACCATCTAACGGACTTACCTTACAATGATCTGCTTATCTTATCAACTTTTTAGATCAAAAGCGTTTCAGAGGACACTCATGAACTAAATCCCTGATTAATTCCTCTAGTTTACTTATAGCTCGAGCTAGAAGCAGTTGACCTGTAAAGTCTTGTCACTCTAGTGAGAAGTGGATTTGATCGTGCTACGATGACTTTAAATATATTTGCTAAGCATTTATTTTTTCGTTTTTCTAGGTGCTAGATGAAAATATAATTTAAATCTATATGATGTATATTATTTATTTTACCTTTTTGAATACTATATATAAAATTATGATGAGCTGTCTGTCTTAATGAGATACTAGCGATCTAAAACTTATTGCGTAGCCATTTATCTACAAATAATATAAAAAAATGCTTAAATAAATAGTAGCCTATGTGCTATTCTGATGTATAACCTATATTAATAGTAAAGTTTTATGTAAATTTGTTCAATAATTATGGCATGAAAAAAACATTCATTTTCATAAACTATCACAATTATAATATTAGTAGGATAGTTATTAGTAGGATTTCTTTATCCTCTGAAGATTTTTTATATGTACAGACGTAGAAACAATGCCCCCATTTCATTACTAAACTTTCTATTTTTCATTAGATATATTTTCTGAAACTTACGCTCACTAACTTTATTACTTCTTTATCTGTCGTACAGAATTTGACGTTTCAAGAATAATACCACAATAAAACCGAATATGTCCTGGAGCTTGGCGAAATGGCCTTTACAGTTTATATGCGAGATCAGGGCTTCCCAATCTACTTGAACATAGGAATATTTCATTTCTTACATTAATTGTATGATTATTTTGATAAATACATACATTTAAATATAACTTTTAGGAATATCCTAATATTTTGTATCTGATAGTTTGTTTTAGAAAACCTTGCGGGCCCTACTTTGCAGTGCTCTGTCCTAGATATTCTAAAGGTCGCCATCATGACAAGACGGGGAGAAATAAAGTAAAATTGCTTGCGCCCAAAAACATTTGCTGAATGATCTATTGAATATTTTCGTGTTTTATTAATACTAACACATATAAGAATATCAGTATTTGGTAATATTTTAATAAATTATTTTCGTATGTTGTTTATATAATAGGGATAGTAAAAACTTTAAATTATTTGTCTCTTGTCATTTACATTAAAATTTCGTGTAAATATTTACTTAACAAAAATTTAAATCCATCGTGGAGCAGTGTGACAATGTTTGACTAGTTAAACGCTATGGTTGTGGGTGTGACTTTCACTCGGTGGAATAAATTATTATCATTTCCTAGCTTTGTCTAGACCAGTGGTTCCCAACCAGTGGTCCGTGGACCACCACTGGTCCGCAGAAGCCTAAATATGGTCCGCGAACGGTTTAAATTTTTTGACTGGGGATGGTGAGGCGAAGTTTTTGTTTAATTATTACAGTAAATTTTTATTATACCTACAGGCATAGTGGTCCCCGCTACCAAGAATAATATAAAAGTGGTCCTTGATCAAGAAAAGGTGGGGAACCCCTGGTCTAGACGAAACGCGGCGTTGAGTTTCGTCACTTGTCGCAATGTTTTTAATTAAGACATATAGAGAACGAAGTGTCTTGGTCTGAACTAGGTCTAGTTTTATGCTTAAAAGGCTATGAAAAATTAAAAATTAATGGAATTCACAACCTACTGCATCCAGACATATTCTATCTTAATTACTTCTTTGGTTTCACTTGGACCACAGAGGAAATGGTAAAAATGAAAATCAAAATCAGATATACGACAAAATTATAACGCAAGGGTTGTTTTATAATAGCGTGGAGCGTTTTGACCCATACGTAAGAACAAGTTGATCCGACATCGTCAAAGGGTGACCATAATAACTCGGGTCAACGATTCAACCGCAAGGCTTCTGGTATGTGTCACTAATATTCATATTTTATTCATGTTGGCCCTCAACTTTCAAATTATAATTTTCATTATAGATCATCGGAAAATATTTCCTTTGATTTATAAAGATGGTCGTGAGTTTGATGTTACTCCGGGAATATGTTTATGATTAAAATACTTTTCGTTTAATGACAACGTGGTACAGAATTGAAATATAATATGTGTATAGTTGTGTGTTTATGTGTAAATGTTAATTATTTGAATTAATAGGGAATTTGACAATATCATAAGCAATTTCTTTGAGTTGGCAAAATTATCTTACTCCTTTTACATACAAATATATATAAAAAAACTGGACAAGCACGAGTCGGGTTCGCCCACCGAGAGTTCCGTAAAAAAATTGGAGGTCTCGAGCTTTTTTGAAATTTAAGCTTAGCTTAGCCAGAGCCCTTTCTGCCTCACTTGAACTAGCGGCTTTAATACTAAATTATGCCCCCTTTTAAAGGCTATTTATTATTGCTTAGGATTTAACCACAAGTGTAAATTTTTTGATTTTTATCCGAATTATCTGTAAGTAATGTCAAATTTCATTTGTTTAGGTGAACTGGAAGTAGTACCCTATTCATTTTGATTTCCTCTATAGTGTCGAAATATGCGTGTTTTGCGATATAAACGGCCATGTCTTTTTTTAAAGTAAATGTAGAAAACATTTTTTTAGGAAATCAAGGGACCGTAGATCTGCGTTCTTGAGAAAAGCTCTTGACAGACAGTAAGACAGACGGACGGCCGGACGGACAACAAAGTGATCTTGTATAAGTTCCTTTTTTCCTTACGAGGAACAGAACTCTAAAAATATATAAATCTGAAGAAGAAGTCAGTTGAGTACAAAGCAAACGACCGTGGCATGCAGCCAATGAGGTTTTGGAGGCAGCTGAGCCTCCGACTAAAACCTAAATGTGTCTTTGGCACATATCCAAATGAGCTTTTATATTTAAAGTCAATACTTATAGATATGTTAGATCATTAAAGACGTTGAACTGTTATCCAAAAATAAATATCATATCTAGATTTAGACAAAGTGGTGGAAAGTGGAGGACAGAGTGACTTGAAGCACTATTTTCCCTACAACAAACCTGTTAGCTACTGTTTAAAACTACATTTTTATAATAAAACCTTTAAAATACAGACTCATACAATCTACTTGTATGAAGTGATAAAAACAAAGAAAAAACTGAACAATGGTACACAGATAAGTAGGTAAAGGGGTATGAGAGCATATTTGTATGTACATGAGAGGAAAAATGAATATGAAATTATATTGGTATATTAACGAGGTACTCACTCAAAATGTGCATTGATATTTTAATAATTGGAACTTTATTTCTGTTTCTTAGTTGTCTGTCATAAATGTATAAGAGCCAGAGTCATCCAGGTTTGGCCAGTGGTGGCGCAGGTGCACAATTATGCTATTTTATATGCGACCAGCTATGAGTTTGGTTCCCACTTGAGGAATTGAAATATGTAATATTTTCATTTCCTTGCTGGTAATGAGGCAAAAGCGCAGCGTTGAGTTTCGCCACTAAACACGTAATCTAGAAATCTGTGGAAAGTGAGGAACGGAAGTGTCCTAATGGGAACGGAGTGTCTTAACACTAGGGTCCCAGGCTCCTTGGCTCCATTTAAACAGTGTGAATAAACTGTTCTGTCTCGTATATTGCAGGGTAGCTAGATGAAAAAAGGCAAAGCGCGGCGTTGAGTTCTGCCACCTAAAAAGCAATGCCTCTAGAATTCGGCAGAAAGTGGCGAACGGAGTATCTTTCACTAGGTTCTTTCTGCCTACCCTGCTGTGTGCGGGATACAGCGTGAAGCGTGTTTATTTATTGTTAGAGGAAATCTAGTTTTAAAACAATCCGTTCCTCAATTTCCGCCCAATTTTCGACATTACGTGGTGCAAGTCAACGTTGCGCTTTGTCTGGTTACCAGAGCAACGAAATTGAAATAATACAATCCACCGAGCGGAAACTGAGCCCTCAACCTTCTAGAGATACGAGAAGGAGAGGGTAAGATATATATGATATATGCATGTTAGAGTGGTTAAAACGGGCAAAGCTGCGAGGCACCAAATTAATAAACTTATAAAACTCCTTCCTTTTAGATACGAGTACTTTAAAAATCTGATGCCACCATGGATGAGGATAAATTAACACCATAGCTTCGTGTTACATCCGGTTGAGTTATATTCCTTAGGGCTTGTTTTATTGCAATGTTTGTTCAATGTTTTAAGAGACTAGCGATTTACATAATTTCCTCAATTTTAGAATTAAGCATTAGCTGTATATTTTTTGTGTAATTAATAATTAATACTTAAATTAACTAAAGAAGTTTTTTTTAATTATACATCGTCTTGCATGATGCCTTTATATTAATAAAGTAAATATTTATTTTTAAAGTTTTTAAAAAATAACTTTATTGCTTTTTCTAAAGAGATAGCTTTTAAAGAAAATATTATTTAAATGAAGATCTCTTTCTATGCACATACAGTTTCATTGCACCACACTACAAGACCTCATGCTATTTATAGTGGCTCACCGGAGGGCAGTAAAAACATATGATGCTTCCCTGCAATAGTTTACGACGCTATTATATACTTGATTACGCTAAAGTGCTTTCACAAGTTACTTAAAATGTTACAAAGTGACACGTAAGTATTTTTTTATAAAATTATTATTTTTTATACTAAAACTCGTCAAGCCAAGCCTGGAAAATTTTCTTATATAGGCTACATTTAAAAAAAAAACCAACAAAATACAACAAAAGAGTATTTTGATCAAACAAATGAGATAATTACAAAAGTCTTTTTTATTTCATTTCCGGCAGAATGATTATTAATATGTAAAAGTTACAGAAGGCAAACAATTCTTCTATTGAAAAAGACGAGATTTATTACTTCTTACTTCATCACAGCTTATGATTTCATTTCATGTGTAAAATGTATACCGGTACTCAATCTTGAACACTGCCCTTTTACAATCATCAGTATCATACTGGCCTCATAAAAGAAAATATTTCTTTTTTATTATAAATCAATATCTAATTTTTAATTGTATTTAAGTAATGTATTAAGAGGCAATTAATCGAGTCGACTGTCAACCTTACTACTTTAAACTCTTTAGGTTATTGAAATAACTTGGCAAAGTGCAGGAAAGTTGTGAAAACGAATAGTCTAAAAGAGTTATTTAGATTGAAAGTAATAGCGTCGAACATTTTGAAACGTCTCGCTGACAGAAAGAGAGTGCTCGCGTCTTTTGCGAGAGCCAAAATAAAAGAAAATTAATCATAGGAAATCTGTCATAATGTAACATAATAAAAGAATTGCTGATGTGTCTTCTGATTTTAAATGATGATTTATTTTATTTATATGATGAGTTCTTATATTTTTGTTTCAGTAACAAATAAATTATGTACTGAAGAGCTAAAAAATAATATATTTATTATATGCAAACACATAAAATCTGTTGCAAATATTGTTTAATGTCAACGAATTTTAACAGATATTTAGATATTTGAAGAGGATTCTTAACTTTAGTTACTTTGAAAGAAAATTCGATACCCCTGAGGGAGTTGACGGTCTGCGTTAACCAGATCCTGGCTTGTCCGTTTTGAATGTGATGTTACTACATCATACACAAGATAAGATCTTTTTCATTAACCTGAACAGTAGTTCAGGTTAATGAAAAAGATCTTAGTATTTAAAGTTTATTAATACATTTAGGTAGAGACCTATATGTATAAATAAACTTATAATAAGTATATAAT
Source organism: Heliconius erato x Heliconius himera (assembly GCA_013421005.1). Classification (NCBI taxonomy): domain Eukaryota; kingdom Metazoa; phylum Arthropoda; class Insecta; order Lepidoptera; family Nymphalidae; genus Heliconius; species Heliconius erato x Heliconius himera. Next base: position 7,952 of record JAATLQ010001529.1, read on the forward strand.
TTAATTTGATATTAAAGAAAAATCCGGACAAGCGTGAGTCGGGTACAAAATTTGGACGACTCGAGCTTTTTCCAAAATTCAAGCTTTCCTGAGCCAGAACCCTTTTATTTGATACTTCACTTGAACTAACAGCTTTAATATCAAATTTTGCCCCCCTTTTAAGGCTATTATTTTGTACGGTACCCATAAATATATTGTTTCAGATTTTTTCCTGATGTAGATGCTAGCTACCAAATTTCATAATTCTAGGTCAACTACAAAAACTAGTGTTTACATTACTTCATTCTTTATTGTGAACTGAGAAACAATTATGTTTCGGGTGGTATGCAAGCCGAGCAGCGGCACAGTGTGACGTCACCGCAACGTTTGGAGGTTCGATTTCCACTTGGTCGGACAATTTTTTTCACAAGAAAAAGCATGGCTTTGACCTCTGCTACTCAACACGAAATGTGTAAAAAATTGGACGATTCATAGGAAAGGAGTGTCAACATTAGATTTCCTCTGTCTACCGTTTTCCTCTACCCCCTGATTTATGCGTGATGCAGCGTGACACTAACAAATCAAACCAGGGTCACGCTGTATCCCACACACAGCAGGCTAGGGAGAGGGAACCTAGTGTTAAGACTCTCCGTTCTCCACTTTCCGCCGAGCTCTGGAGGCATTGTATGTTGAGTGGTGGAACTCTATGCCGCGCTTTTGCCTTGACACCAGACTGAAGAAATCAAAATATAACTGTAAATAAATATTTCATTTCCTCGAATAGGGATCGAACCCGCAACCAGTCGATTTTACAGTCATACTTTGTGTCCATGCGCTGCACCACGACTGACCTCAACAAAAGTTTAATAATAAGTTTCATATTTTTAGCTCTTTCGAGAGATGGATTTCTCTATTTAGTGCTAAGATAGCCAAGACAAGAAACAGAAATACGGAAATATATTTTATATGAAATAATCTTCAAACTAGATAGAATTAATTAACCTATCAAACGTCTCTAAGGAGATATTGTGGTACAAAATCGTTCGTTTAATTCAGCCAGATCCTTTTGAGTTCAGGGCCCCCGAGGAAAATAACATGAACAATCATTTTGTTGGACAGTTAGCATTTGTTACTACGTCTCGGTGTTTGGGGAACTCATAAAAAAATAATTCGACCTCGATATTGTTATCTGTTAGTATTGGTATAGTTTTTTGTTTTCATTGCGACAATAAGGTTTATAATAGTAAGCTTTATAGTAAGCTGTAATATTTTGAGATGATTATAGTTTATATTTTGCATGTCGTGAACAATAAAACATTAACATAATAAAATATCTAATTATACAAATTTATAAGTGACAATAACAAGTTAAAAGGGTTTATTTTAGATGGCAATTTTAGATTTACAAGAAGTTCAGAGAACATTGAAATGTAGTTTTAGAAGTCGTTTAAAAGTAATTAAGGATTTTGCTCGTCTGATATTCAGATGTAAAGCATTCCATAGTCGCAAGGATGTGAAAGTAAAAGAATTACTGAAGAAGGAAGAAGAGTGTAAAGGAATTTTAAGAGTTAATTTTTTTGTTCAGAGCGCAGATGTCGGATGAGCAAAAAAGTAGTACTACTTCAAAAAATTAACGTTTGACGTTTTTTAGTTTTACGTTTCTAATCCAAAGACACAACTAGTAGATTGACGGGCGGCGGTTAATTACGGCGGTTTTGTTTTACTATTGTATTATTATGGTCTGTTTTAGAAAAGGTTTTAATTCAGGCATATCCCTTCATGTTTGTTAACTTTTACGCGTACTCGTTATTCGTACTGATGTCGGTCACAGATTTTCAGTTGTGTGGTTACAAGCACTATTTTGCTCTTAAATTATTAGCTGGTAGGATTCTATGCTTTATTATGCCTATGGGTGAAGCTCGCTGAGTAAATGTGTAAGTTTGATGTTTTGAATGTTGCTATATATTTTTATGTTTGTTTTCTGTATTTAGCAACAATTATGCTAAGATTAGGCCGTGGTTGTCGTGGTTGTCGTGTCGTGTCGTTCTGATTATATTATGGTTATGGGTTCCATTTCCATATTTTTTTTAGTCTATTTTTAAGTTTTCCGCTGCTGTCCCCTGTTTTGTACATTGTAACTACCTGATTTTTGTAAACTATTTCTTGGTTTTCTGCTAATAAGATGAATAATTCAGCTTTACTTCACAAAATTATATATAATATCTATCTATGTATACATTTATTGTAATTACCATTTTTTTTAATTTCACTCTGTATTCCGCATATAGCAGGGTAGGCAAAGTGAACCTGGAAAGCTAGTGTTAAGATACTACGTTCTACACTTTACGCCAAATTCCGGCGGCGTGTTGTGTAGTGGAACTAAACGCCTCGCCTTGCCGCGACGCCAGTGCGAAGGATTGAAAATATTAAGTATTTCATTTACTCGAGTGCGAATCGAACCCAACCCACAAACTGTCGCGATAACAGACACACGCTTGTGCCCCTGCACCACCACTGACCTCTTAATTAATTGTTTAAAGCTTAAATTTGAATTTTTCATTTAAATAATAACTTTAAAATAAGTTATAGAATTTGCACGTTGAATTATTCACTAGCGAAAACTACTTTGTAAAGTCAGTGGAATTCGTTGAAGCGTCCTTTTTATTCAAACATTGAGTTATAAAAATGTCGTGCATTCTAATTAAAAAAAAATAAATTTAAGTGTGTATTGTAGCTCTTAGCATATTTCCTTTTATACCATTGCATTTTATGATAATATTTGTAGTAATAAGTATCTTGTCTTTATTTGACATAGTATGGTAAATTATCTTTTTAGTATTCCGGACCTCAAAAAGATAAAAATCGGAAGCCTTATATAGGATCACTTTGTTGTTCGTCTGTCCGTCTACCAAGACCATGTATATGTCAAGATCACATATAGCTATCAAGCTAAAACTTATTAATTATTTAGTTATTTAGTTAAGGCAATGTAATCAAAAGATAAAAGTATTAATGTATCATTTTTGTTGCATTTCATATGATCTTCTCTACAGCTATTAAATTTGGCACGAAGAGAGAACCTACAATAGAGGTAAAAAAATAAAATGTATGGGTATTTCAAAGAAAAAAAATACAAACTTATATTTGTATAAAATGAGTGCATACTACATAATGAGGTATTATAATTTGTACCAACAACAGTGTTTAAATAGCGTCTGTTTTTTTTTTCATATATATTTTAGGTATATTAATTTTATAACAGTACGGCAGCATTGCTTAGTAAGCGGTCGCCTGGGACGTATTTTGCGTCGTTGTTCTGATGTTGCTTAATGTTTTGTTAATAAGCAGCCGCGCGTGAATATATTTCTGTTTTTAGTTATATGTATGTATTTCGAGAGTATTTGCAATTTATTATATTATTGAGAAAAAGTTTACGGCCGACTGTCTGTGAAGATTTATCACTTTGAAATAATTAAAAGGAACATTAAACAGTTCAGGTATCTGCGTGAGCTAAATACCAATTCACGTCACTAAGTGTGGGTGGGAATTAGTAAGACGAAAATATTTTTTTTATTAACCTTTTTCAAATAAACCAATGAAAGTAAATACCTACGACAATATAATCTTGTTACTTCATAAAGAAAATTATGTGAAACTCCTGTATTGAAATTGAAATTTAATCTTGTTTTTCGGATTGGCGCTTCCACGAGGACGCTTGATCCTTTGTAGAACTAATCCTGTAAGCGCTAACCGCTATCATCATTTCCATTATCTTGGCTAATATAATTCAAGTTCCCTTTCTGCTGGAAATCATTATTTCTTTTGATACCTTCTCAATTTAGCACTTCTGTGTACTTAATCTTTTTGAAGTGGCAGATTTTATTCTTGTATAATTTGAAATATTTTTTCTCTCAACTATCTTATATAAAAATTAATATGTAGCTATAAAATATTAGTATGTCGCTTATTTGGAGTAATGACGTTATTGCAATTTAGTTACTGTATACGGAAAGCGCTAACAAACTTTGATTGTGTCTCCTGCAATATTTAAAAAAGGATAAACTGGTTATTGTTGGACCAAATGAGCAGTGTCTCCATATAAAGTAAACTCAATTTACTTAGATTCATTACATAGTACTAAAACTGTATAGTGAAGTTAAACTAAGTTTCTAACTTTGCTTAACATCATTTCTCTAAAGTGAGATACGGAATGCCTCGAATTCTGACGGAGAATAAAGTCTTGTTATTGGGTTTTTTTGGTATTATTTTCTTTCTATCCTGCTATTTGCGGGTCAAGCTTGAAGTTTAAAAAAAATACACAGTGGTCTTCTCCTTTCACGAAAAGTAAACGCCCGTTTGAGTGAACAATGTAGAAAACGGTCATCAACTTCCGGTCTTTCCGGAACTACTAACAAAAAGCATTATGTGAACTTTCTGTTTGAATAAAATTTATATTCTGACAACTTTGAAATGGAAACTGAAATGTTAAATTTTATTTTAAAGGGCCCAATTCGGTGTTGTACAGTACTCAAAGTATCCGAATACTTGATAGTGGAAGGTTCGATTTCCATTATGGAGGAGATCTTTTTTTTTTAGCTTCACGCTTTATCCCGCACACATCAGGGTAGGCAGAGGGAACCCAGTGTTAAGACACTCTGTTACCCACTTTCTGCCGATTTCCGGAGGCATTGTGTGTTGAGTGGCAGAACTCAACGCCGCGCTTAACCTCGACACCAAAGCGAAGAAATGGAAATATAAATTTAAATAAATATTTAATCTCCTCGAGTGGGGATCGATCCCACAACCAGTCGGTTTTGCAGTCACACTTCGTGCCGCTGCGCCACGACCGGCCTCAAGAAGATTTTCATTAAAAATATTCATTACTTTGGTCTCAGGAACTAGACAGGAATATTCTTTAATCTTTTCGTAAAAGTTTAATTACAATAAGTAAGTTATATAAGAAACTTCATGTTATAAGGTGAAAGTTATAATCTGAACTACTCGATTTTAATTACAAAGTGAACATCGCTGAGATAGAACTTATTAGATTTCTTCGTAGATTGGTTTTTTACTCTAATTGATACCCTTTTGCTCTAGCTCCAATTTTATTATCTTTATCACAAGACTCTCTGTCTTCCGATTACCAACAAATCACGAGATTTTTATACGTCACCAGTAAATGGTCATTAAGCTGAACAACTTTTGCTAAGAAGAAGAACCTTATTTTGAAGTTAAACTGGTCTTTTATGGTCCTAAATGAGGTATTTCAGTTCTTAAAATTAATTTACCTTTTTTTAATAACTTGTGATTAAAAATATATATTTTTTTCTATACAGTAGTTTTGAAGACGTGACTTGTAGAAATATTTAGTTTTTTGTTTTATTTTATATGTGCGAACCGCTTGAGGCCTCGCCGTGAACTACGCAATATTTTTTTTGCTAATCTGTCCTTCGTGTTCTAAAACATTATCATTTAAAAGATAATATCCATACTATGTAAAGTAAAGTTTAATTTTGTAGTAATTTAGTCGATAATACTTTACATTGATAAAACCTTTTTTATTTGTGAACCGGCTAAAATAAAGCAAATTTCAATTGCGTTTCAATCGGTCAAGTCTTTCCTTCGATAACATTTTTAAAAAATATTGTTTTGGATTTTATTATATTAATAAATGTTGAGGACATACATACATACACTAACACAATAAGAGTTTTTCTCATATATCATCCATGTACAGAGAGCGAGAACGAGTGATCCGTTACAATTTTATTATGTGTATGTAAATTATAAGCACCTTTTGCAAAACGAAAGTGTATATTTACTACCTATTAACATAATAAAATCGTTTTTGTGCCTTTGTCGTGTAGAGAATTCTCGTTTACAAATTGCGGGGGTTTCTTCGTCTACTTCATTATAATAATATGACACAACGTAGTAGCTCAATTGCTATTTTAAAGCGTTATTCGCATACTAGGGACTGTAATAAACACTTTGTTATTTCATATTAAGAAACTGATGCGCGAGGAAATCATTTTACGGATTTTTTAAAATAAAATATACATATATGGTCTTACATATGCTTCTTGATAATAATTTTAATATTTATTGCATTCATAAACATTATTTCATTTTAATTAACCTATAATTTAGTCAAAATGTATTGATATTATATCAATACATTTTGACTTACCACATATACCTTAACAACACTCTCTTCTCTTTCTCTTTTGTACCTAGACTGTACAAGTGCTATTAAATAAACGATACCGCTATAGTAATTCGCTTGGGGTTAGCCAGCTAAATAGCAGGCACGTGTCGCCATCACAATAACTCAATCTTGCGTTATGAGATATAAAATCCCCCATGGCCGGAAAAGCTTATGCCACCGTTTTGTCAAAATTACAAAGAGGTCACGTATGAAGCTTGTTTGCCAGGTTTTTTATGTCACGTTTATTAAGATCTTGGTGGTTAGTTTTGTATGTAACGGTAGGATAAGACTTGTCGCAATTTAACATTTCTTAATAATAATAATAGACTATAATTCCATACTTTTAGATTACATTTTAACATTATATAATTATGATGTTTGTTCAAGGTTACAAGAGACCCTTATGTCAGTGTGCTTTTTAGCGTAGACTTCCTCCAACTCCTTCCAATGGATCCTATGTGTCGCCACTTTCATCCAGAAAGATCTTGCTGTCTGTTTCAAGTCATTATACGAGATTATATTTTGAATTGATCATGGTATCGTTGGCCCACAACTACTACATTTATAGGCAGACAGTCAAAGTTTCCTATTTTTAAGTAAATTTTACAAGTTGGTTGACTTAAACACGTCCCACAAATATGTTGTATGATAATGCAGAACAATCAGTTTCATCGACAGCAAATGCACCAAAAGCTCGGCAGTGGTTTAAAATTGTACGAATTTTGTAATGCACACAAGAGAATGAATTTTAAAACAAGGACTTTTAGAACACAGAATTGTTCAAATAAAACTTTATCTAGAAGCGTAAGATTTTATACGAGTTTGAGGACTACATTTCGTATACTAAGCAGGTACATATATCTAGTAAAAGCTATCAGAAAAATTCGCTATTTTTAAAGTTGAATATAAAAGTTTGTTATTTTACGTAAATAACTTGATTTCGTTGAGTTTTCAGCATAGTTAGAGAATAGAAGATAAATGAAACATATGCTCAACATTTATCTACCAAAAAAACATATTTTGGCGATTTCAATAGAACTCTTGTTTCGAAAATGCTCCAATCCAATTACTTTACAATAAAGTATTTGATGTTTAACTTTACACTTTTCCCCGCATACAAGGTACCTACAGGAGAATGGAACCTAATGTTAAGATACTTCGTTTTAAACTTTTCATTCAACTTTTCGAGGTATTGCGCAGTGAGCGGCAGAACTTATTCTATGTAGACTAGGTAAAATAAGTAAATA
>JAATLQ010001564.1:0-17123 GCA_013421005.1 Heliconius erato x Heliconius himera
TGTATGTAGTAGTGTCCGCCTACGGTTCGAGACACGACTGTGGGGTGTGTGCCGTGCGTTTATTTAACATATCGGCCGCCTTGCGGTAGTGCGTTCGTTCCAACGACTTATATTGATCTCACAAATCAATCAACATCACGAATCACCATTCTAATACAATCTTAATATAAACAAGCGTAACAAGTACCTTCGGAAAGATCACACACAAACGTCCCGGAGGGTTCAACGATGACTGTAAAGCCACGGTCTGGTCGGAACTCACGGTGTAGGGCGGGGCGGGGCCCGTACTCTTACTTCCTCTTATTATAACTAGTTCGCAGTTATAGTGGAGAGGAAGATAGGACGCGCTCTTGGCTTATCTTCGGACGAGCTTCGAGTTATGACAATGATATATTGTCGAGTCAGCAGTTATCTAAATAACTGACACAAGAACAACTTCTGATGGCAAATATCTTATTAAAGCGATACCTTCTAATGGCATAATATGGAATTCTTAACACTGTTTCCTCTGAATCTCTAAAAGATTTTGGGTTCTTCACGATCACAACTATAAACGGTTCTAACCACTAGACACATCACGAGCCAAGGCATTATTTATTAAATAATATTTTAAAAGGTGTTTGGGATATCAGTTACACGCCTTCAAGCCAAAACTTCTCAACCGATAATCGTTAAACTTTGTACATATATTCTTAAAGGTATTAAAATGGATATAGGATACTTTTTATTAAAATATATACAAGTAAAGGTATATGTTATCCTTTGGCTATAATATAAAAAATAAGTTTAAACAAGCGAAGCCACGCCTGAGACTCTTGTATAATATAATTTTATTAGTCATTTATTTATGAAACGTCTTAAATAAATGTTAGTATATAAATCACAAAAATATCGCTATTAGGAGAAATACTTAACCTACTTTCACGAGGAAATTTTTTGTGTAAATCAAGATAGAAAGTATTGCAAATGGTTAAGATTCTATCTATTGAAAATAATGGTAGTTTGAAAGTTTTACATCGTAATTGAAGTTCATTAATATTTATTAGTGGTAGTAACACTAAAATAATTAATCTATATATATAAAAGGATTTGTGCTGACTGACTGAGGTAAGACGCACGCAGAGCCGTAACCGCTGATGGTAGAAACGTGAAATTTGGGCAGATGTTTATTTTCATATTCTGGACATCCACTAAGAAGGGAATTTGAAAAATTCTAACCCTAAAGGGATGAAATAGGGGTTGAAAGTTTGTATGGAAAAAAATTTTGATCTGTACGGATTTTTATAAAATTTGAAACTCAGCCTCTTAAAAATATTTCATTGAACACGTGTTTCATGGTTTTTAAGAATTCACCCCCTAAGGGTTCAAATAAGGGGTTGAAAGTTTATATAGAAAAATCTTTAAATTGCCACCGATTTTTATAATAATTTAAATTCAGACTGTTAAAAAAATATTTTATTGAACACGTGTTTCGTGGTTTTTTTAGAATTCACTCCTAATATGCGGGCGAAGCCGCGCGCGCCCTCTAGTTTTATTATAAAAAAAAAATTACACAAAGGTAAGACTGTAAACGCATCAGTTTATGGGTTCGATTCTTAATCAGAGAAATGAAATATATAATTGAGACCAGTCGTGGCGCAGCGGTACGAGGTGTGACTGTAAAACCGACTGGTTGTGCCTACCCTGCTGTGTGCGGGATACAGCGTGAAGCTGAAATATATAATATTTTCATTGTTCCCGTCAATTAACATGCAATGTTGAAAAAATTAACGGGTAATGGAGAGCGAAATGTCTCAACACTAGGCTCCATCTGCCTACTCTTCTACATACGGAAAACAGCGTGAAAATAAAAAAAAGAAAGTATTTGTCATATAATAGTGTAACTTACCCTCCTCACGTGTAGTAAAATGCAATGGCGGTGTATAAGTTGAAGCTCCAACGTCGTTAAACGCCGCCAATCGTAGCACATATCGCGTGTCTGGAGAGAGGCCCGATATGGATGCCCCTGCACGAGTTGGGCCTTCGGTTCTACGAATGTAATATTATATTCTATAGTTTCTAATTCAGATAAATATTTTTAGTTTATTTTATCAAAATATTTTAGTTTCTGGATATAATTTGTTTAGCTCTACGGATCTAATAATATATGTAAAATAAATCTAGTGTCAAGACACTCCTCTCCTGATTTCAAGATATTGCTTGTTAAGTGGCGGAATTCAACACCGTGTTTTTTATTTCAAGAGCGAGGATATGATAATAATATGAATGTAATCATACTAAGCTTTATAATTATTCGAAGACGACGTGGTGACGTGGGATTGATTTACACTCGTGGGGATGAAATATTTTTATATTTTAAATTCTACGGTGATGAGCCAACGTGTGGCGTTGAGTTCTGCCATTTAACACGAAATGCCTTCAGATTTGGCGGAAAGAACGGAAATGTTTTAACAGGAACGTAGTGTCTTAAAACTAAGCTCCCATGATCCTTGAGCCTACCATACATAGCAGATGTTCGGAATATAGCGTGAAATAAAAAAAATAAAATTTGTAAGCTACGATAGCCATAGGATAAAATTAAAATATTGAAAACACTACAGTTGCCAATAGAAATCGTAGCGTTCGATATCATATAAAATACTATAACTAATGTATAGTACAGTGCACTCCTTTCATACAAACAGATTTATTGAAATAACTCGTGAATGCAATATAGATTACTCTACAAATAGAGAATATTGGTTCTTGCATTGACTACATGGAAATAGCAGCTAGGTAACGATTGGTAATATCAAGTTAATACCATGAATTTCTATAGCAGGTTATGCAAAGGGAACCTAGTGCTAAAGACACTTGGTTCCCTTGGTTGGTTTACGTTAGATACAAAATTTTGAAAATTGGAATTTTTGTATATTGGAACCAAGTGGGATTGAAATAGTAAAATGATAAGCGTGCGCCGTTATGGCGCAATACATCTGAATGTAAACGTAATGATTGTAGGTTCAATTTCACCTAAGCAAATGATTGCGTTTAAATTATCTTCATTTTCCCGTTCTGGTCGATAAAGAGCATGAGTTGAACCTCGCAAAGCCTCCAGAATTCAACGAAAAGTAGAGAGCGGAGTGTCTTAATACTTGGCCCTTTAGCTACCGTGCTACATACGGAATACAGCATAAAATTGAAAAAAATAATAATAATCACCATACAACATTAAACATGCCGTATTTATACTCCGCACGAACTATAAGCATTATAATATAGCACACACTTTATCCTTATCATTAATTCCACACAGCGCAAGTGTTGCCCGCCGTCATAATATATAGTACACTGAAACTAAATTAAAAGTGCACTCCGAATTCAGGATGCTCTATAAATTTTCGCGACGTAGAGTAATTCAGAATTAGCCAGAGTCATATTTTAACTAGTTGTTTCTGAAAACCGAGTATAGTCATATATGTGATGTGAACACTATATAAATAAATAGAGTCCTTTTAAATGAAACGATTTAACCCGGATTAATCGCGTATGTTTAAGATTTTATATTATGGAAAAACGAAGTTTCGAACACGAAGTTTTACGTAATAAATATCTAAAATATGATCAGAGGTAATTGTAAAACATTTGGCACTGTTTTCAGTACAAATAATACTAAAACTATTTTTTATATATAATCATTCATCACAATCATTTACTCGGCGAACGGGAAAGCGGGAACTCGGTGGAAAGTGGAGAACGGTGTGTCTTAATACTAGGTTCCCTCTGCCTAACCTTCTGTGTGCGGGATACAGCGTGAAGCTGATTTTTATCTTCTGTTAAAAACATTTAGAAATCAGGATAACAATATAATTCGATTATTTACCTAAAACCCAATAACAAGTGGAAGTATTCGGTCATAATTTATCAATACTGGAACAAAGCCAGTATGGATCCGCACCGTTCTAGCACTTTAACAACTCAATCTCTATAGCACTGTCATTTGGCAAAATACAGAGCCCGGCGTCGATTTACTTCAAAGCGTGCAACGAGGTAAATGAGTTGATATAGCGCTCTATGCTCTAGCTTTATTGTACAAAAGTTTAAGCTTTTTTTTACAGCTTCACGCGTTATCCCGCATTAGAATAACGAGGAAATACTAAAATTAAATAATTGGAAAGTGGAAATTGAACCCACAACTTAACAGTAGCGTGTACAGTACACACCTAAGCCATTGTGTTACAACGCCACCACGGCCACGACTAACGTTGTAACTTTATACAATAATATTAAACTAAGAAGCATTGAGTGATGTTAAACGCTGTATCCCGTACAATGAAGTGTACATAGGAAACCTACTATTAAGACACTCCGTTCCCATTAAGACACTTCCGTTACCCACTTTCCATTGAATCCGTGGCGGAGCACAAGGCCACGCTCTTACCACGTTCTTGTCGTGACACAAGAACTAAGTAATAAAAATTATTAATACTTAATTTCATCGAGTGGGAAACGAACCCACAACCTGTCATTTACAGTCACACGACAGGTAATAATATAGTAATACACATATATAGCGTATAAATAAATTTCTTAATTAAATTAAACACAGCTGAGTGTCCAATGACCGCACACGCAAATAGAGTGGTAAATGAGCCCGCATCAAAATACAAGAACAAACAAAACGCGTCCACCGTATACGAGGAGACGGGAGGAGGAGGAGGAGGAGGAGGTGGTAGGAGTTAGTTAATGAGTTTGAAACTTAAACAATAAATAATTAGAGAAATATATTATGAATACTTAATTTTACTATTTATTTATTTTAAGCCGGTTGTGGCGCAAAGCAAAAAGTGTGACTGTGAACGGACACTCCGTTTCCCATTTTCCGCCGAATTTCGGAGGAATTTCGTGTTGAGTGGCGGAACTCAACGCCGCACATTGCCTCGACACCAGAGCAAGGAAATAAAAATGTTAAGAGACGCATCTATAGTCACACCCTTGTGCCCTTACGCCACGATTTATTATATATTTTTTGGATTATTCCAGGAATCAACAGTCAATCACATTTTGCAAATGTTGCTGTAATTCACAATGTGTTGACGTGATAATTATTTTAAATGAAACAGCGGTTGATATTAATTGAAATGAATTATGGTATTTAATCAAATTGGTGATGTACGTTTTAGTAATATTTTTTTTTAGTAATCCCACGCCTATCTTGCATTTATTTAAATGGATAAGTGAGAACTTTTATACTTATTTCGTCTTGTATGTTGTGCATTCAATAATAAAAAAATGTAATGCATAGTTTGCTAAATCTCGAAAGATCTTTTTTGACAAAGTTTTTTCTTAATCTACACTATTCTAGCTTATCCCTAGCGGGGTTGTCACAGAGAACGAAGCGCCAAACACTACCGCCTCAGCATACCTCTTTCGCCTCGTCCGCTGTCATCAACCTCCTCATACATACCCTCCGGGGGATTCTCATACTTTTTCGTAAAATCGTTTCATTATCTTTGACACTGTGTTTCAAAGGTCAACCGAGATCTCCCCATAGCGAAAAAGTTGGTCGGCAAGGAGCGGTTAGAGTTCCGCTCACTTTTCCATCATAAATCTTTTTTGCAATTCTTTCATCACTCATTCGTTCGACGTACCCAAACCAGCTAAGCACGTTCTTCTTCATTCTCACCTCGCTACGTGACATCCTCGCTAGTACCTGCCATTCTGTGTATCTCTTCATTCCGGATTCGATCACCTAAGCTGACTCCGCATATCGAACGAAGAGACAGCATCTCGACAGTATTAATCTTTCTTTCATTCTTCTTCTGTAATACACACGTTTCGTGCAACACTGCCGTTTAACAGTGTCGGTATCAACACTGCATTGTTGTTGCACGTTTCGCCGTCTCCTATATACAGCTGAGACACTATTGACCCTGTAACCGGCAGCAATACGCCTTTCCTCATCCATCTCGTTTCTTCCATCTCATCTTTCCCAAACATATTTTAATATAAGTTTTTTTTTGATATTAGAATTTTAACTCCTGGCCATCGTATGCAGTCAAGGTACCTTCATCACGATTGGTCAGTTAAAACCTATAATGATAAAGCTACCGATAACAGGTAATATTTTTTATTACACTATATCTCGCTCATACGAACGTAGGTAGAGGAAACCTAGGAACTAAAATTAATACAATTAATACACTTCGTTCCTATTAAGACACTTTCGTTCTCCACTTTCCACTTAATTTTGGAGGCATTGCACGTTGAGTGACAGAGCTTACTCAAAACCGCGTTTTAAAAAACACTCATTTGTTTCCTCTAGATTCATACATAAAAAAAAATAATCAAAAACTTTTTTATTTCTATCCACTAATATTACCAACATTAAAAAAATATTAGATATTATTTTTTAATATATGTAATATTTTTTGAATGTTGGTAATAATAATAATAACTCATAAATACTCACGCAACATGCAGTAAATCTGAATTAGCAATCGTTATATTCATAACATCCGATGAGTCCCAAGTGTCGAGCAGAGCGGGTAGCGGGGCGTTGAGCGGAGCGTTTGCGAGGTCGCGGGTGAGCGGCCTGTACTGCAGCGAGTAGTGCGACACGAACGCGCCGCGCGCCACGCGCCACGTCACGCGCGCTTTGCGTGACCACACCTCTGATATGCGCATCTCCTCTGGTGTGTTCGGACGCTCTGTTCACAATGATTGCTTCGTTTTAATTTTATTTTTGTTAGAATAATTAATTTAATAATAATAGTTAGAATTAATGTAGAATAGAAGATGTCTCTTTCTTTTTCTAAAAATCTATTAGGTGTATCAAACTTCTATTAATATTTTGCCAATGTATTTCTATTTATGTTGAATATTTTTACTAAGGTCAAAAACAACTTTACCTAATAATAATATAATAATATTTATTATGTTTTCAATTTTATCAAATAGGTATATGGAAAACGATATAAATATTTTTATTTAACTTTATTCTGTATCCCGCTAACAAGAGAGTAGGCAGGGGGAACCTAAGCGTATTGTTAGGACACTCCGTTCCCATTTAGACACTATCTATAACTTCAAAAACACTAAAAACTATATCACAGGCTTACCTTTAACAAATAACTTGAAAATTAATTCGTCGCTGCCATACAAATTCCTGGCCATACAGCGATAGTCACCCGCGTGTTCGGGGCCCGCGTGCGAGATCGTTATCTCCGATGTCATGGCCCCGTTGCCTAAGTCCCGCATCTCCACACCACCTGAGCCGCTGTGATAAAACATCCACTTTACGTTTAAGTAATGTATATCTTCTTGTGTGTGTCGTAAGAAGGTGTATATATATATTACATACATTATGTAAAGGTATAATAAGAAATTTGGGAAACTTATTAGTTTTAAAAACTTTTTGTTTCAATTTCACGCTGTATCGCAGTGTAGACAGAAGGAACCTAGTGATAAGACACTCCGTTCCCCATTTTTCGCATTTTACGAATTCTAGAAGCATTGCGTGTTGAGTGGCCGAAATCAATACAATTTACTTTGTTATCAGAGCGTAGAAATAAATAGTAAATAATAATATAAATTCCCCCTAGTGGAAATCGAACACTCAACGGTCACATTTACAAACACACGGCGCCCCCTGCACCACGGCGACCTCGTTAAATACATATTAGAACTAAATTGCGTATATTTCTAAATCAAACATTTTAAACACATAGGCAATTCTATCAATAAACTAACCAAATAATAATAAAAGTAACAATTAAATAGAAACAAATAGACCGTAAAGCAACAAATAATGATAGGGTAAATCGGTGATAAAGAGATCGGTACCGAATTTACGCAACGAACGGACAGGATCCATCAGATTAGTAGGGTATTAGCTCATTTCTACTATGTGACATATTAAGCCCGACCACTGGCGGGGACTTGTACAAATAACCAATAATTAAGCTATTCTATTGGATGAAAAATAATTAAATGTACACTGTATAGTGTATTATTATAAGCTATTATTAATATTGTGAGTTATTATAGGCTATTAATAATACGTGACGTCATTATTTAGTAATTGGCAAATGTGTAGGAAATGGAATATTTAATGTTTTTTTTTTATTTTCTAGCTTTGGTAACGAGGGAAAGTGCGGCGTTGAGTTCTGCCACTCAACGCGCTATGGCTCTAAAATTCGGTGGAAAATGGGGGAGTGGAAGTGTTTTTGTGGGAATGAAATGTCTTAACAATACATCCTCAAAATCCCGCTGCCTACTCTGCTATGTGCGGGATACAGCGTGAAGGTGAAACACAAAATATGAACAATTGTTATGAAGTACAATTTGTATTAGATTTTTTAATTTTCATTTATAATAAATTTAAATAAATATCTGGTTATATGAAGTATACCACCAATGGCTTTAGAATAGACAAAAAAATCAGAAAGAAACGATGGTCTCAGTTGTCTTGGTAATGTCATAATGTAGGAACAGTTGTAAGTTTATAAGAAATACTATACTACGCTAGTTTTAACTACGAGTATAATTTATAAAATAAAAAAATTAATCAGCTTCACGCAATATTCCGCACACAGCAGGGTAGGCAGAGGGAACCTAGTGTTATGATGAAATATTTACTTAAATTTATAGGAAAATTTAAGTAAATATTGTTGTTGTGGTTGTGGGTTCGATCCCCACTCGAGGAGATGAAATATTTATTTAAATTTATATTTCCATTTCTTCGCTCTGGTGTCGAGGCAAAAGCGCGGCGTTGAGTTTTGCCACTCAACACGCAATGCCTCCAGAACTTTGCGGAAAGCGAAGAAGTGTCATAACATTAGGTTCGTTATGCCTACCCTGCTGTGTGCGGGATACAGCGTGAAGCTGATTATATAAGACTAAATATTACTTCAATGTTCGTACATAACCGACTTCCACTCTAGCCATACATTAGTATTTGTCGAACAAGCCATAACTTAGTATTTATCGATTAATCTATAATTTGTTAATTACAACGCGTGCTACATTTCTCAATTAGAACTCTGTACCTATTACCTTGTATATTTAAATGTCTATTTCACACGTAACGAAAATAATTGAATATTATAAAATAAATAATTGAATATTATAAAAAAATAATTGAATATTATAGAAAAATAATTGATTATAAAAAAATAATTGAATATTATAAAAAAAATATTGAATATTATATATATTATACAATAACTTTAATTTGTAACGTTAAGATAATATCGAGATTGGAATTTATCAATGATCAAAGTGTCACGAAATTGTTCTCAAACTATTCTCAATATTAAGCGTCCAAATTAAAGTGAATTATTGAATGCGCTGTTTCCGAATGACTGGGTATTGTACTAAATAATAGTTTTCGAGAAGTCACTTCCTTTACTTATACTCAATTTTTATTATATATATTTTTTTTTCAACTTCACGCTTTATCCCGCATACAGCAGGGTTCAACGCCGCGTTTTTTCTCGACCCCAGAGCGAAGAATTGTAAATATTAAATATTTATTTTCTTGAATAGGAATTGAATCCACAATCAGTCACGCTTATAGTCACACGCATGTGCCCCTGAGCCACAACTGGCCTCAACTAAAACAACTTTTAAATATTATTAGAGGAATAATAAACGTACAGGCCAGTCGTGGCGCAGGGGCACAAAGTGTGACTCTAAAACCGACTGGTTGTGGGTTCGATTACCACTCGAGGAGATGAAATATTTACTTAAATTTATATTTCCATTTCTTCGCTCTGGTGTCGAGGCAAAGCGCGGCGTTGAGTTCTGCCACTCAACACGCAATGCCTCCAGAATTCGGCAGAAAGTGAGGAACGGAGTGTCTTAACACTAGGTTCCCTCTGTCTATCCTGCTGTGTGCGGGATACAACGTGAAGCTGATTAAAATAACTTATAAATATTAGGAATAGGCAAATTTAGGTCCCTGTGTACGGTTATCAGATTCATTAATATACAGTAATTTCAACGATTAATCCGTTCTAATTTTGAATTTAATCTTCGATTTATCAGACTAATACTATTTGTATAAAATCATACTAATTAGTTAAAGCTGGGATTTAAAATAGACAATGGTTTTCAAACTTAAAAAATAATAAGATTATTAAGTAAAGCATTTTTTAATTTGGTGGAAAATTGGTGGTAACACTAGGTTACCTCTGCCTTCTCTGCTATATTTGGGATTTATATACAGCGTGAAGCTAAAAATGTATGTAAATTTTTATTTTCTTGAACTTTCTATATTTTGTGTTCCAGGCGAAAAAAAATGTTAAATTTTTACTGTTTTTTGTATAAATAAGTAAATTGCTGATTATATATTTAACACCAGTAATATCTAGTTATCTCAAACGCTTTAATAAAAACAATAAAAATACCAAAAATTAGAATTTTCAAACTAAGCCGCTAATCTTTATCTTTGCAACATATTTTTATCTGAAATTAATATTTCATATTCAAAATTTATAAAACTATTGTTATTGAGATAGTTGAGGCCGGTCGTGGTGCAGAGACACAAAGTGTGATTGTAAAACCGACTGGTTGTGAGCTCGATCCCCACTCGGGGAAGTGAAATATTTATTTACATTTATATTTTCATTTCTTCGCTCTGGTGTCGAGGCAAAACGCGGCGTTAAGTTCCGCCACTTAGCTCGCAATGCCTCCAGAATTCGGCGGAAAGTGGGGAACGGAGTGTCTGAATACTAGGTTCCCTCTGCCTACCCTGCTGTGTGCGGGATATAGAAAATAAATAAATATAATAAAAATAAAATAAATAAATATATAAACTAAGCTAAAATAAAATAAATAATTAATAAATTAAGATAGTCATTTACTTGAATGACACCGATATTAAAAATATGGCTAGCGTCACTAGCTAATATGTCATCGCTAGGAGTAATATGTCACAGCGTCGTCTCTATACAACCTACTTCCGTTCCACTATTTTCAATTAATGTTATCCATATTGTGTATTATAAAATGTACGCTTGGAGAACCGATACGACAGTTTAATGTTCTCTACATAGTTGATAAGTGACACTCGCGGAGAGATTTAATTAAAATATCTTTCTTTTTTTAATTAAAATAAATAATAACGAAGCAAGAAAAAAAACGGCATGCTTGAAGTAAAATTTTTGAAAAGTAGGTATTACTATTTTATTTTCGACAGATATATTTTTATATTATTGTTATATATTTTTTCTCAGCTTCACGCTATATCCCGCAAATAGTAGGATGGACAAACGTAACCTAGTGTTAAGACACTCCGATTTCTACTTTCCAACGAATTTTCGAGGCATAGCGTGCTGAGTGGCTGTACTCAACGCCTCTTGGTACCAGAGCAAAGAAATGAAAATATTAATAAATATTAATATATGCCCGCGAGTGGGAATCGAACGCACAACCATCGCGTTACAGCTATAAACTTGTGCCTCTGCGCAAAAAGATCTTAGCTAAATGGTTTATTTATACAAGTAACAATACAACTTACTGCAAAGCCAAAGGTCTCGAGTCGTGGGTCCAATGTATATGTATCTCGGGCTCGCCGCGCACCGTGCACGTGAGGCGCGCCGTGGACCCGCGCACCACCCACCGGGTCTCACCTGAGCCGCCTCCCCGGGAAAGTTTTGGGGGTTCTGGACGGAAGTTCAAAGTTAAATAAATAAATAAATCAGGTTTACGCTGTATAGCGCTAATAGTAGGGTAGGCAGATGGAAACTATTGTTAAGATACTCCGTTCCCCAGTTTCTGCTGAATTCTGGAGGCATTACGTGTTGATTGTCGGAACTCAACGCCGCGCTTAGGTTTGACTAGAGTTTTTCCAATTTCACTTTGGTGAGCGAGGATATAAAAATATTAATTAAAAGAAATATTTTATTTCTTCGCGTTTACTGCTTTACTTTCTGGTTGTTTTAGTTTGATTTTAAATTTTAATAACATAGAGACATAAAATGCAAACTTAACGATGTTTAGTTAAGAAATGTTTTAATTAATGGGAAGTTTAAATAAGCTAAAATAACTATATTTACTATCCAACATGTCGATTTGACTATAATTTATAGTTTTTTATTTTATTTACCTCTTATATCAAGAAAGAAGGAATGATGCAGAAAGGAATGCTGAACCCTGGCTGTACATCGATACCAGCCCTCATGTTCTGGAGCTGCTGCTCGCAACCACACTGTGCCATCCGATAAGATTGCGCCTTCGCTGTCCGCAGTGTCTGACTGGCCCCACAGTATATGGCGCCAGTTTTCGCCTTCTATATTGGAATTTTATTTTGGTTTTTGTCTATACTAAAACTATAAAGCTATTGGAATATTTATTCGTATAGGATAGACTATTTATTTAAGAAAGGTTACAGACAACGACGTTGAAGGTACACACATGTTGCCAGTGTTAATTTGTGAACATAAAGTATGTCTTGCGTCATGCATAATTTTTAGTTATTTTTATTTGACGATCCACAAGTAGGACAAATCTTAATAAGTTCTTTGATTTACACGATTATTACACATTTTAAATGAAACTATATTAACCGGATTAATCGCAAAGGATAAATCTTCTTAGACAGAGTGAGGTCTTAAAATTCTGCCACTATAAACTAATTTTTTTAATTGGCATAAAATAGTGAATGGTCAATCTAACTTAATAAGTGTTTTGTTTCTCTTAATATAGTTTTAAGTGACGTGAAAGCTTTTTAACACAATATTATACTCACCGGAGGAGTATTCCCAAGATATCCTGGGCATGGGCTGCCCCTTGGCGGCGCAGGGCAGCAGCACGGCGGCGCCGGCCGACACCGACGTGTTCTGCGCCCGCCACACCCACGTGGGCGCCTCTGCGCGGAGAGACTGCTTTATTTATTATGCCATTCCAAGATTGTATATGCTCATTTTAATAGAGTTGTGACCCAAATGGGACAGTGGGTCTCACTGTAAATATATTTCTTGCAGGTTCAATCCTTTAATGTCTTATTTCCATTTCTCAAAAATACGTAATGTCTCGAATTCGGGCGAAAAAGGGAAAAAAGGCAATATAGTTTTGTTCTTTTTTACATTTGTTTGTTTTTATTCATTTTTTAATTCCAATCACGTAAAATAATATCAATTGGCCGCTATGTATATACTTTAAATAAATACCTTTCACAATTAAAGACGCACTATGACTGACGGTTCCAAAATCATTGGTTGCTTTGCACGAATATTCTCCACTGTGCATGGAGTTCAAATCTTGTATCACCAATATTGTGAAAAAGTCCATATTTTTCTGTTCAACCTGATAAATCAATTGTGAAGTTTCAATTGTTTTACTTCAAATAACATTATCAAAAATTTAATTAAATTTGAGATAATGTTGTTTTATTTTTAATGAGCCCAGTCGTGGTGCAGGGGCACAGAGTGTGACTGTAAAATCGACTGGTTGTGGGCTCGATAACCACTCGAGGAAATAAAATATTTATTTTCATCTATATTTTCATTTCTTCGTTCTGGTGTTGAGGCAAAACGCGGCGTTGAGTTCCGCCACTCAACACGCAATGCCCTCAGAACTCGGCGGAAAGTGGAGAACGGAGTATCTTAACACTAGGTTCCCTCTGCCTACCCTGCCGAGTGCAGGATATAGCGTGTAGCTGAAAAAAAAAGAATAAAATTTTATGAACGAAACATACCTTAAGTGTGGATGGTATTGGTAAATTATCCTTTAACCAAGAGAACTGTATTGGCTTGTCTCCAGAAACTAAACTACAAGTCGCTTGTGTGCTACCACCGACTTCGAGCTCTTCGGGGAATTGAAACGGCGCTATTTTTGGAGGTTCTGTATAGAAATTTTACATGAATTTTGTAAAATGCCTCTTGCTATATTAGAAGTTAGTATTATGTCATTTTGTAAACATTTTATAATATACAGTTGTATGTAAAGGATGAATTGAGAGAGTTTTATAATGAGAATATAAGCAAAGAATATAAAAATGAAAACCGGTTAAGTTCGAGTCCTACTCGGCCACCAAGGTTTCCGTATATTAGTACGGAAACATTAATATGGAAACCGTTGACCTATAATGCTGAAATTATTCAGGATGCAGCAAAATCGATGCATAAATGCTCGTATCTTTTGATTGCACTGATTTAGAATGTTAATTTTTGCTGTGCTTTAAGGAACCATAGATTATTTAGTATTTAATGCAGCCTTATACCTCTACGGAATCTTGAGATAAATACTATTGACTGACGGATAACAAAGTGATCCAACAAGGGTTCCGTTTTTACCTTTTACGGAACCCTAAAAAGACATCCCAAATTTTAAAAAAAAATGTATAGTATTTTTTTTATATTATAGTTTAACCTATTAATATAAAACCAAAAATAATTACGAATTAAAACAAATTGATCTTACTATGTACTTCTATACGAACAGTCCTCCTTGCTAGTTCTCCACTCTCTGCTCTCACTTCACAGGTGTAAGTTCCCGCTATAGCACTCCTGATGGCCGTCAGTCTTAACATACCACGTTCATCGTTACTTTCTAAAGCTGACTCTATCAAGGAACCGTCCTCGCGTTTCCAAACGACTTCTCTAAAAGAAACAAAATCATTCAATATTCGAATTTATTTAATGCGGTTTGGACTTTTTTTGGTTATAGATATTATTATATTTATAACTCTACAGTATAACTTACTTTAGAGGATATCCAGAGTATGGGCAGTAAATTGTCACATCTATATCTGTTTTGACGTGAATTGGTGGCAAGTATCGTATATTTGGAGGACCTAAAATCAACTTTTTATTAAAAACATTAATTAAAATATATTATTTTACTATTAATTAATAATTTTTTCAACTAAACATTTTTTTATAGAAAGGAGACGGGAAATCGTGGGCCCAAATGTATAGAGTTGAAGTATGGTCTTAAAAATTTGTATTTTTTTTTCTCAATTTTAGAATACCAAAAGTCAGCTCAATTGACTACCTTGGAAGCGGAAAAAATTGAGAAAAATAGTTTTAGATCCTTAATCGATATAAATAATTCATTACAGTACTACAAAAATAGCTCATGGTTAAGTATTTAAACGTACTTTAACGCACTTATTAGTGCATAAAATTGCAATATAAATAAATATAATTATTTATTTATATTGCAATATTGCCGCATTAAATATATTTTATTTTAAATGATTTTTGCATTTTTTGCGTTACTGGTATGTTCGTTTCGATGCATTTTGAGTGCTTTCTCCCGTTTGTTTGATATTTTCAACGACTACTGCTTTCATTTTTACAGTTACGATATGTTTTTTCTTTATAATGACTTATTTTATAGAGGTAGACTTTACAGAAATTATGCTGGGAACTTAATCACATTTTTAACAAACCTCTCATAACTCAGCTGTGAGATTGCTAAAACTGAATTTTCAGGAAAGGAATGATGCACCTGAATCTATTAAATCATAATTTTTTGATCTCTTTACATTCTGGGCCCAAGAATGTATGCAATCATTTCAGTCTCCATTGAAATATCCTTAAGTCTTTTATATACGAGTACTTACCAAAAACATTTAATCTGGCGTGATGGGCGTGGGAACCTCCAGTGTTAGTAGCATTACAGCCATATCGGCCACCTTCGTCTGCACTTCTTATAGTTATACTAAGAGTAGACACTATACTTCCTTCATCCCCGCCGCTTAGAGCTTCAGCTCTTGTATTTACACTATATCTAAAAGTATAAATATTTTCACTGAAAATATCATTTTTTATATTGTGTTTTATTTTAAAAATGTATAGATTGAAAACATTCAGCTACATTTGTCTAAAAATTAAAAAAATAATATGGTAAAAATATATAAATATGGTTGTATTATTATTAATATTATTTATAGTTACAATAAATGTGTTACAAATAATTTGAACATTTAAAAAAATATTACGATCGATCGAAAATAAAGAAAATCATATAAAAAAAATAAACTTTTTAAAGCTTCATATATTTTCTAGAATTTCCTTCACGTACTTTTCAGGAGCAGATGGCAAGGGTCTATCGTCCAGCGTCCAAACTATTCTAGGTGATGGTATACCGTTGGCCGCACACCTGAACGCTATAGTTTGACCCACTCGAGTTATAGCCTCACTAAATGTCGATATCAATCTCGGCGGTCTGTCTGAAACGCATAATCTCATTCACAAGGGCTAATATTTTCTATATACGAGTATAGTAGTAATCGGTACAGTTGAAGAAAATTAATGTTATTTACTTATTTTTACTTAACCTGTCCTAATATAAATTATATCTTTACTAAATAAATATTTTCTTCTGTAACAGCTAGTCATAGATATAAGGCGCGGCGTTAAGAGTCGTTACTCAAAATACAATGCCTCCAGGATATAACAGAAAATGAAAATGATGAAAATGTATTATATTAAATTGTATTTTAAACTTAGTTCAATGTTATTAAAACAAAATATTATATGTCTGCTATCGATTATCAAAAGTAGAAGAATTCAAAACATTACGCCACTAAATAAAATAAAATATTACCAGCTATAACCAGTTCGGCACCAGCAACAGCAGAATCTGAATGATCGTACGCAGTACATTGGTAAAGGCCAACGTGATGTGGTCGGACGGGGCCAATGGCTAGTTTTGATTGAGGAGAGTGTAGGGGACGGCCTTCGTGCTGCCAGCTTATCGTGACCCCTCCCCCTCTACCGCCGTGCACTGAGCAGTTAAAATGACCTGTGCCTCCAGTGCCTAACATCTAAAATATAATTTGTTGTTTTAAGGATGTTTTATATTAATACTAGCGACCCGCTCGCGGCTTCGCCCGCTTATACCACAGAATTATTTACTTAACACACTGAATTATGTTCGTGTTTTGATATGCCTATATAAAAAATCTTCATTGCAGCGCAATGAAGATTTTTTATGAGAAAGTTATTAAAACTTTAGGTCGCATTTTTGTACTTCCCATAATAATCTTCAATTGAATGTTTGTAATAAAAACATAACTTATCGATACTTACAATAAAATCCTAACTCATCAGTGTCTGTACATAGAAGATATTACAATTAACAATGTAATAAAACTTGGTCAGTTGGTCGCGTTGGTGTCTGTGCGTTTC